>CAUYON010024756.1:0-11043 GCA_963573935.1 Arctocebus calabarensis | reverse complement strand
GTGCCAAAACCAGTCTCACCCTATTCCCCTGAGGGCTAAGGCTGCAAGGCGTCTCAGTCCCCGCCTTTAGGCTGCTCAGTCACTAGATTACTCGCTCCCGCCGAATGCCTGTTTTGCGACCCTGAGGGTGGAGCTTGCCAGGGCAGTTCTCCCACAATGGCTCCACACAGCCCCCACCAAACACTGGCAGCTCCGTTTGGCTTAGTGGCCTAGTCTGAACCCCCAGTCAACACTCAAAAAAACCCCACACTCCTGCCCAGGTTCTCCCAAGGCAGTTCAACCAAGTGCCAAGTCCAAAAGAAACCCAAACAGCTTACAGGCAAGGCCCTTCCAGCCTGCAGTCCCACTGCTGCCTACCCACAGCCGCCGACAGGATCAGACCGAATGAACAGACGCAACCACTTGCCCAATCTCTGCCGCTTTAGCCTTCCTCAGGGTGTCCAGAAGCCTCACGCTGTCTCCCTGTGTCCCCAAAGGGAAGTTTCTGGGCAGATCCTGCCTGTCAGAGATGCCTGAAGTCCTCTCTCCCCAGTCTCACCATTCCCAGCTGCAAGGAAGCTGTTACTCGTCCGCCATCTTGCTCCACCTCCTCAAATTCTCATCTGTAATGAGAATGTAATAAATAATAGCTTCTTCACAGACTTATGAGAATAAAAATGGAGCCAACACAAAGCATTAGGTATTATTGTTTTTGCATTTTTTATTTTTATGGTGAGAAAACAGTATGTCATAATGAATATCATACCACCTTCAGAGACAGGCAGATCTGTGGTCAGATTTGTGTGTTCTTGAACAATTTCCTTAATGTTCTTATAACTCAGAGTCTTCTGTAAAATGGAGGTAATTGTGTTACCTTCTAGGGTTGTGTAAAGTTTACAAAGGGAATGTGATCATAATTTCTGAATGGAAATGAAAACTCCCCCAAATTCCAGTAAGTACCGCCAAAAAAACAATTTCCTACAGACAAGGGAAAAATATTTGCTAGCAAACGTCTAACTTCTCTGCTATAGTGATTTCCTAAAATTGTGATGAAAAAGACCTGCAACTCCACAGAAAAAGTAATTAAAAGGCAAGAGACAGGTTACAGAAGAAGAAATAGAAATGCCCATCATTGCATGAAGAGATGCTCAGCCCCACTCACAGTAAAAGAAGTAAAGATGAGAAAGCCTTTCTCGCCTGCCAGGTTAGCAGAAATCTACAAGTTTGACAACATACTCTGTCAGTGAGTCACATGTTGCTCCTGGTGGTGAACATGGCATATCCATGGAGAATTATCTAGCAATAAGCACCAAAATTATGGCTGCATTTTATTCCTTGCACCAGAAATCTCACTTCTGGGAATCTATTTTACAGACCTACCCACATAGTTATAAAGTAACATATGCAAACTTACTCATGTGGCATGGTCTCCTGCAGCAAAAGACTGGAAGCATCACATGTGCCCACTAGTAGGGACCTGGTCTACCACACAGTGGAGTGCAGGGAGGTTGTGAAAAGAATAAAGACATTCATAATATGCTGGTGTGAGATCTCCAGGATATATTGCTGTTAAACAAAAAAGCAAAGAGCAGCATTGTGCACATACTAAACTAACAAAGACAAACAAATATCAACAGGGCAGTGCCTGTGGCTAAAAGGAGTAGGGCACTAGCCCCATATACCGGAGGTGGCGGGTTCAAACCTGGCCCTGGCCAAAAACTGCAAAAAAAAAAAAAAATAATAATAAAATAAATAACAACGTGTTTCTGTAATTGTTCATATTTATATGAAGATATTTTGGAATGGTAATCAAGAAACAACAAATGGGTATGGGGACAAGGTAGATAGGATGTGGTAGAAGTAAGATTCCTCAATGTATACTTTTTAAAAACATTGCTTGTCTCTAAAAAATAAATAAAAAAAAACAACGTTGTTTTCATTTTCTTAAACTCTGTAAGATATTACATATGATTCCCTGTAAAGTAGTAAGTCCTTTCCTCTGTGGGGTATGTCTCTTTAGCCAGGACCTAAGAAATATCCTGTAAAAGAATAAATTATCACAAATCTTCCATCCTTAAACTTTACTTTATTTATAATTAAGCTGAGTTTAGAATGATTAAATTAGGATTTTAAAAAATTAAATAAAAAAGTTAGACTCTTCTTTTTAAAAATAAAAGTAATATTCTCATTCCTCTTTGTGCGTGTATTTCCCCATTTTACTTTCTCCTTCCTTGGCATTTGACATCTAAAGGGACTAAATATTTACTTAATTATGAACTACGGCTCCTAATATCTTAAGATCAGTTACAAATTTTTTTCAAAATAATTTTTTTCCAAACTACCTCGTATTAGATGAAAAGCATAATAGGCCTGGACATTAAGAGACCAAGTTTCTTATGTCAAATTTGCCCCCAAAGGTGCTGTGATTCTCTTGCTTGGCTGTCTGCGGGAGGATTAATTCACCCTACACCCCACAAATGTTTCTTGAGTACCTCTATGTTCCAGGTCCTATTATTCATCAATGAACAAACCTGATAAAACCTCCTGCTCTTCAATGTAGACATTCTCAAGGAAGATTCTCCTTGTTTCCAGAAGGCTCACAATGAAGGAGGCTGAGGCCTGCGTGGTGAAACTTGAGAGACTGATGGAGCACTCACACACTGGAGCGAAGGCCTAAGCATTGTCTTGCTGCAAAGCACAAGTCCATGCGCCCACACAGGCAAGAGAGCAAGGTATGGCGGTGGAGACAAGGCTTCGTGCTCCTGAGGAAGCCACTTTGCTCCTTGGTCCCCCACAAGGGGTGAGTTTCACCACCTCAGGCTCCCAGGGGGCCACAGGACTGCACCTCCCTCTTCCACTCTCTGCCTTTTCTTTTTTATTCCTTTTCCTCCCATTCTCTCTGTCCCCGGCTCTCCATTTTTCTAGAGATATGAATAGATCTCTGATCATGCTAATGGTGTAGATCTTCAAGTACATCCTGAATATCATTGGATTTCTTCCTCCTCTAGGGTTTTGTGGCTTTACAGAGAGGAGACCAAATTAAAATGTAGTGGAGGGAAGAGTAAAAACAAGATGTGTGTTGTGTGGAGCCAGAATCCTGGGTGGGATGTTAGGCTCCTCCGCAAGTATTTAGAATCAAATTTCACATCTAACATCTCAGGCTTGGGGAGTTTTTGCTGTTATTGAGGTGAGCCTTTGGGTTGCTAGAGAGATTCATGTAGCTTCTACCACTAAGAAAAGTTTGACATTGTTTCTTGAAAAGGAACAATCTTTGGTATTCTCATCCTTGGACTTTCCTTGCCTCAGGTAACAAAACAATTGATATTAATTGGCTTAAAGAACATCTGCTGCAGCTCCTTTAGTAATTCCCAAGTTCTTTTCTTGGGTAGAGAGTAGAGGGCAGAGGGGCACCTGTGGGGTGGGTAGTGTGTGGGGACGGGAAGTCTCGGTTTTCGACAGGGACATGACCAAAGCAGGAGACTTAGATTGGAAATTAAGTTTGGCATTTACTTTCTCACCTCCCTAAATTCTGCAAGAGAAATTATATTATTTCTCATCAAAACAAATGGCACAAAAGACAATTGGACACTATACAATAACAGAACAGGCAATTTGATATTGGGAGTTGCTGATTTCCAGCAGAGAACTGGATGAGCATCACCTTTCTGAACGGTATGAGGAGGCAAGTTTTCTTTGCAGTCACCTGGTGTAACATGTTCCTGGAATATCCTCTTCAGGGGTGGCAGAAGTACTCAATATATATTAGTAGCAATAAGGGGAGAGGGCCAGAAGGTTAGCTTAAATTAGCCATGGGGAGTACTGATGCAAATTATTTTTGGAAGGCCTGAAAACTGCCCCATGAAAGCTCCTCTGTCTCTTTTAAGATGGACGATGGGTTCTGTACATCCCTTAGGGTGATGGTCTGAAGTCACCACAGTCACATTCACTGTTCTTGTAGCACTTTGTGCAACCTTCCCTGACAATACGTATTTGAAAACTTTCTTTCTTTAAAGAGGTTTCCTAATCTAACAGTAGTCTGGCCATCAACTCTTTAAAGATCCCTTGAAGAGGTAGAAATCAAGTGCTCATTATCCACAACACTTGGTTGTAACTTTTTTTTATTTGATTATCACAAAAGGCCAGTAACTTGGTTAACATGTTTGCGCTGCTATTGTAGCCAAATGTCCTTTGGTTACTGTTAAAATAATGCCCACTGGGAATGCTTTTCTAATTTACTGAAGCATAATGGAAAAGATTAGTTTTCCTAATAGGAGGAAGTGTTTCTGAAATAAAGAATATCACAGTGATTTTTGTTTTTAAGTGAAAACTTTATCTGCTAACTTATTTAAAATATCACATTGCAGAAGTGAATACCTTATTATATATTCAGAGTGAATTTTTCCAGTAAGTATAACTTAATTTTTGTAGTTTTTTTTTCTTTTTAAGACAGAGTCTCACTCTGTCACTCTAGTAGAGTAGTACCATGGTGTCAGCCTAACTCACAGCAACTCAGTCTCTTGGTCTCAAGGATCCTCCTGCTTCAACCTCCCAAGTAGCTGGGACTACAGGTGCCCACCATCATGGCTGGCTAATTTTTCTATTTTTAATAGAGACGGGGTCTAGCTCTTGGTCAGGCTGGTCTCAAACTCCTGAGCTCAGGGATTCACCCATCTTGGCTTCCCAGACTACTAGGATTATAGGCGTGAACCACCACACCCTGCCTAATTTTCATAGTCTTAAGTTTAAAAGTAAAAATAAATGAATGAACTAAACATAGTAATAAATTGGTGTGTTTTTTAAAAGCATCATTATAAAAATATTCATTCAGTCTTCTGGATGGATTTTCAGTTTTTTTAGAGACAGGGTCTCACTATGCTGCTTAGGTGGGCCTCAAACATCTGGGCTCAAGTGTTCCTCCTGCTTCAGCCTTTGGAGTAGCTGAAACTACAGGCACTAGATGGCTTTTAAACTATAGCTATAGCCTTGTCCAAGAGAGAGTCTTTCTTGCCTGCCATAAAGCTCAGTACAGGAAGAGTAAACCACTACCTTCAGTGCTATCTCATCTCAAACATAGAAATAAGACTGTATTTTTGTTCTATAATTCATTTGTTTGGGAGGAAAAAAGATGGTCATATTCTTGGGGAGACCAAAAAATGGATATAATGGCATGTGTGGATCATATGGTCATTGACTTATCTAGGGGCAGAGAGTGGACCACAGAAATCAAAATTTTTAATGCTAGTGTGTTATTGAGAAAGGTGCCAATCTGGTGCAATATGAGGAAGTCAGTCACTTTCCCTGGTATGAAGTGGGTTCTTTACCTCTTTACAGGACATTTTGGGTGCAGTGGTGTTCAGATCAGGGAATCTTTAAGTCTCTAGGTCTGGGGCAAATTGGAAATAGGCCAAAGGAGTCCCTGGGCAGTCTGGAGAGGAAATTTCTGAAGGAGGCATGCCACCCCATTCTCTGCAGGCATCGTAGAATTCCATGTGCAATCGTCTTATTCTACTGGAAGTGCCCAGGGCACATGAGGAGGGGGATTATTGCAGAGCAAGAGGCCATGCTTACTGTTTGCAGTTGTGGGGAAAAACACAGAAAAGGAACGTTCTTGACCCTTCTTAAAAGTGGCCTGGAAAATGGGTGGATTTTGACTGTCAGTGGATATGAGAAAGCTCTTTTAGGGATGGTAATGCATACTTTGACCGAGGTTATGGTTACCCAAGTGCATGCATTTGTTGAAACTCACTGAACAGTGTGTTCAAATTTGTGATTTCACCACAAATAAATTTTACCTAGAATAACTCTAAACAATTATTGTGCTGTAGTTAATGTTACTCATGTTGCAGGTTTAGGGATGAAATACACTGGTCTCTGCAAATTTATTTTGAAATGCCTGAAAAAATAACGACAGACTTTGGACATTATGGACATTTTAAAAGTGTTGATTCCACCAATCCATGAGTATGAGACATTTTTCCATTAGTTTGTGTCATCTGTAATTTCTTTCTTCAGTGTTTCATAGTTCTTTTTGCAGAGATGGTTCACTTCCTTGGTTAAGTACATTGCTAGGTATTTTATTTTCTTTGTAACTATTATGAATGGTATTGAGCCTTTGATTTGGCTCTCAGCTTGACTGTTATTAGTGTACAGAAATGCTACTTACTTGTGTACATTGATTTTTGTAATCTGAGACTTCGCTGAATTTATTCATCAATTCTGCAAGTCTTTTGGTGGAGTCTTTGGGATTTTCTAGATACAAGATAATATCTAGTGAAAAGTAGTAATTTGACCTCCTCTTTTCCGATTTGGACACATTTTATTTCTTTCTCTCTGATTTCTCTGTCTAGGATTTCCAGTACTATGTTGAATAGAAGAGGTGACAGTGGGCATGCTTGTCTTGTTGCATTTCTTAGGGGGAAGGGTTTTAGCTTTTCTCCATTCAGTATGATGTTGGCTATGCGTCATATATGGCTTTTCTCATTTTGAGGTACGTTCCTTCTATGCCTAGTTTATTGAAGGTTTTTATCATGAAAGGGTGCTGGATTTGATTGAAGGCTTTTTGTGTGTCTATTGAGATGATCATATAGTCTTTGTTTTTGCTTCTGTTTATGTGTTGAATTGAGTTTATTGATTTGTGCACATTGAACCATCCTTGTATCCCTAGGATGAAACCCACTTGATCATGGTGAATTATTCTTGATAGGCTGTTTTTATTCAGTTTGCTCACGTTTGGTTGAGGATTTTATCTATATTCATAAGGAATATTAGTCTTTAGTTTTCTTTTTTGTAGTGTTCTTTCCTGGCTTTGGTATCTAGGTGGGACACTGGCTTCATCAAATGAGTTATAGATATCCCTCCTTCTCACTGTTATGGAATAATCCCTGTAGGATAGGTATCAATTCTTTGTAACTCTGGTAGAACATGGCTGTGAATCCCTCTGGTCCTGGGCTTTTCTTTGTTGAGAGTTTATTGTTTCAATCTTGTTGCTTGTTACTGGCCTATTCAGGATTTCTATGTCTTCCTGACTGAGTCATGGGAGATTGAGTGCTTCCAAGAATTTATCCCTTTCTTCCATGTTTTCTAGTTTATGTTTGTAGAGATTTTTGAAGTATTCATGGATATTTTCTATTTCTGTGGTGTTAGTTGTAGTATCTCCTTTTCCATTTCTGATTGAATTTATTTTGGTCTTTTACCTTCTATTTCTTGTTAATCTACCTAGAGATCTGTCAGTTTTGTTTATCTTTCAAGGAACCAAATTTTGTTTCATTGATCATATTTTATTTTATATTTTGGGATCCATTTAATTTAGTTCAGCTTTAAGCTTTGTTATTTCTTTTTTAATGCTGTCTTTGGGTTTGTTTTACTCTTTTTCTAGTTCCTTAAGGTGTGACATTAGGTTGTTAATTTGTGATCTTTTTGTCTTTTTAATGTGGACATTTAAGGCTATGGGTTTTCTCTTCACGACTGCTTTTTCTATATTTCATTGATTTTGACAGCTTGCATCTCCTTTGTCATTCAGTTAAAGGAATCTTTTGATTTTCATTTTAATTTCATTACAGATTCAATGCAATCCCTATCAAAATACTGGCATCATATTTTATACATCTAGAAAAAAATGATTCTGTGCTTCATTTGGAACCAAAAAAAAAGAGCCTGAATAGCCAAAGAAATCTTAAACAAAAAGAACAAATCTGACAAGGCTATAGTAACCCAAACAGCATGGTACTGTTTTTTTTTAAAAGGAAGATAGATGACCATCTAAATATATGAAAAATGCTCAAGATCACTAATCAGGGAAATGCAAATTAAAACCACAACACCTATCCTTGTCAAAATGAATATTATTAGAAAGTCAAAAAACAGTAGATGGTGGTATGGATGCAGAGAGAAAGCAATGCTTACATATTGTTGGTTGGACTGCAAATTAGCACAACCTGTATGGAAAACATTATGGAGATTTCTCTGAGAAATGAATGTAGACCTGTCATTTGACCCAGCAATCCCAATATCCGGTAGTTACAAAAATGAAAATGTCACTTTTTAAGACACCTGCACTTGAATGTTTATTGCAGTACAATTCACAGTCACACTTGATCTTAGCCAAAAGGCTGAGAAGCGATACAATTCATAGTCACAATGATGTGGCAACAACATACGTTCCCATCAATTCATGAGTGGATTAAGATAATGTGGTATAATTATGCCATGGAGCATGCAGTCATGAAAAGGAATGAAGTGGGCTCGGCGCCTGTGACTCAAATGGGCTAAGGCGCCAGCCACGTACACCTGAGCTGGCAGGTTCGAATCCAGCCCGGGCCCGCCAAACAACAATGATGGCTGGAACCAAAAAATGGTCGGGTGTTGTGGCAGGCACCTGTAGTCCCAGCTACTTGGGAGGCGGAGGCAGGAGACTCACTTGAGCCCAGCAATTGGAGGTTGCTGTGAGCTGTGATGCCACAGTGCTCTACCCAGGGTGACAGCATGAGGCTCTGAATCAAAAAAAGAAAAGAAAAGGAATGAAATGATGGGTTTTTTTTTTTTTTTTTGCAGCAAATTGAATGGAACTGGAAACCATTTTCCTAAGGGAAAGATCTCAAGAATGGAAAAATAAACACCACATGTACTCGGTAATAATTGAGAGCTAACCAAGAGCACAGGTGGGCACAAGAGATGTAAAAGTCACGGGAAACCCAGAAAGGGGGGGCGAGTAGAGGAGGAGTAAAAACCTACTTGACAGTACGATCAAAATATTTCTGGATGTATATGAAGCACATTGTGCCCTATGATTGCACCAATGTACACAATTATGATTCAATAAAATTATAAAAAAAAAACCAAAAACCAAAAAAACCTACCTGACAGGTACAATGAGCAATATTCAGGTGATTGGCACACTAAAAGCCCTGACCTAATGACTATACAAGGTAATGCATAACAAAAACATTTGTACTTCCTTAATATTTTTAAGTAATAAAAAAAGAATTTACAAGAACAACTTCCAAAAAATGAAAAAATAATGACAGACTGATGGAGGATAGATAAACTCTAAGGAGAGCTAAACGAATTGTTAATTTCATTAGACTCTAAATGGCAGGCTCGGCGCCTGTAGCTCAGCGGGGTAAGGAGCCAGCCACGTACACCTGAGCTGGTGGGTTCGAATCCAGCCCGGGCTCGCCAAACAACAATGACGGCTGGAACCAAAAAATGGCCGGGGTAGTGGCGGGCGCCTGTGGTCTGAACTACTTGGGAGGCAGAGGCAAGAGACTCGCTTGAGCCCAGGAATTGGAGGTTACTGTGAGCTGTGATGCCATAGTACTCTGTCCAGGGTGACAGCTTGAGGCTCTTTCAAAAAAAAAAAAAAAAAAAAAAAAAGAATCTAAATGGCAAGTATATTGGTGTCCATTGAAAAATTCTTTCAACTTTTCTGTATATTTGAACATTTTAATATTGAAACATTGATGGTAGCAGGGTGAAAAGAATTAGAGGACAGAAACACCAATTTTTAGCTTTTATATTTAAGAACCTTAACTCTGGTAGAATGCAGATATAGATGGGAGGAGAATGGCATCCTACTGCTCTGTTGCCTTGCCTGGATTACGTTTCTTGAGTTAAGGACAGTGGATATCTAGAGAAAGAAGCAAGTCAAGTTGGTGCGGGTGAGTGGCTTTTGGAAGGAGACCTGGAGCCTGTTGTTTACCTACGCCTACCTAGGGTGACTCTCCAGAAAGGAGCCCCCTTCCAAGCTTTCTAGACTCCATAGTGACACAATAAAGCACCTGAAAGTTGCCCAGGGTCCCCGCATGTTTCAGGAGATAACAAAGGAGTGAGAGACCAGAAGATTACAGGTCACCTCGTGGTTGTGATGAACAGCTTTAGTTGTGGATGGTGGCATGTGCCATGGCACTGGAAATGCACCAGCAGCACAAAGACCCAAGGATGTCAGTGGAGACAGTGGCGGCAACTAGAGAGCATGGCTCCTGATTCCTGTGCAGTGCCACAGCAGGCCAGACACCTCTCCCACACTGTGATGCCACCACAGCCTCCAGAAGAGTCATGCCACCATGGGGGAGAAGAGGGCTGATAAAAAGGCCTAACCATACTGTTAGCTCTTTGAGGACAGAGGTCGTTTTGTGCAGCTTACTGTGCTATACACACAGCTTTCATTTTGTTGGATTAGTTCAAAAAAACACATGGGATTTTAAACCACATGTCCTATATTGACTGGCTCCATGTACTCGGCCCAACCCATCGTGCCCCTTCACCTCATACCATCAGCTCTTGCTGAAGTTGGCAGGGATGGCTATGAAACCAAATATACAGGATGATGGAGCAGGCATTTTGTTCTCATAGCAGCACTCAACATCACTGGCTTGCCTTCTAAAAATACTTAAATTATGCAAAATTTTAAAAGAGAAAAGTTCAGAAAAAATTATAATAAAAACTCATGTGCCAATGCCCCAGATTTAACATACATTAACATTTTGCCATATTGCCTCAGATTGCTAAACTTTTTCTTGAGTAATGAAATGTTATGATTATAGCTAAAGCCTTTATCATTCCTATAGTTGATGTCTATCATCGATATTCCTGCTTTTGTACTTTTGTAAAATGTGTATTCACAGTATGAACTATAGCAGGAGTCCTCAAACTACGGCCTTCGGGCCACATGCGCCCGCTGAGGACATTTAGGACATTTATCAGGCCCGCCGGGTGTTTTTGCCTCCTGTCCTGTTTAACAGCAGACTCATCTGGGCCTGCAAAATCCGTCAGCGGAAAAACCATTGGTTGCATTCCCAAACAAAACATGTGGATTCACTGGAAAAGTTGCAAAAGGAGTTCCAATTTAGATTTAAAGAGCTTCATCTCCATGAACAGGACATACAGCTTTTCCATAACCCATTTTCTATTGACATTGAAAATGTGGAGGTCAGTCCCTGAAGTCACAGCCCCGGCCTCCGTCACTGCCTCAGGCTGGTGTCTCCTGCAGCCTGATGCCAGGCGCTGCAGGGTCGGGCAGGGGCGGCCCAGTGCTCTTACGGCTCCAGCTTTCCGGCTTCTCCGTGG
>CAUYON010024754.1:0-23683 GCA_963573935.1 Arctocebus calabarensis | reverse complement strand
TGTGTTCCTCGACCTTGTCTCTTGGCTCAGCTCCAAACCGTTGGCTTTCTCGCCAAATTTCTGTCCTTTAACTCTCCTTCTGGACAGGAGCGTCTGCAGAAAGCTGGCTACAGACCGCCATCTTGGCTCCTCCCCCTATTTGCTTAGTTTTATTTTATTTTATTTTTTGTTTTAAACTTAATTAAGATAGCGACAAATTTCTGTTTTGTTTTTGTATGATAGTATTCCTGTGGATATTGTTTTATTTCAACATTTCTAGGTCATGCTGCTTCAGATATATTTCTTCCCTAAAGTATAGAGTTTGCCAAGTTTAGAGTACATGTTTAAGATATTCTTAAGAATATTCTTTTGCTAATTGTTAGTTGAGTCTTATAATTTATGACTTCCATTTTTGTGAATAGATTTTTAATGCTGTTCAATGTGTGGTCCATTTGTTATAGCTTAGTTTTATTACTGGTACTTAGGAAAGAGTTCATTCTAGTGGTTAATTTTATAATACAACCTTATGAACACACACACACCCTACATACTGTGTATAAATATCACAGTATGTAGAATATATAGCTATCTATATATAATTTGTTTCATGTTTTTACTTTTCCACTAGAAATAATAAAGATATGTATATGTTGCTCCCATCTCATTTTCTTCCTCTCCTCCTCTATCTACTTATTAGTAGTATTTTCTTTCACAGTGTTTTAGTGCTTAACTTTATACTTAAATAAAATTGTAATTTTAGGAGCTAATTGGTAGTTTTGTGAATTCTATTTTGACTTTGGCAATATATTCTCACTACTTCTGTATTTCTTTCTTTTCTTAGCTTTCAAATCTTAGTTTTAATATTTCTTACCAATATTTCTCTTTTTTTGTTAGTACTAGTACTGTAATTTAAATATATGCTCATTAACATTCATTTGGAAATGTTTTCAGTTATTTTGTGGTTGGATTTATTCTATCCTTATGAATAGTTCTGTGGGAACATCATTCTCTCAGTTATGGCATGTCTGTACTCAAGACAGTTGCTTTGTTATTTGAATGAGAATTTGGCCAAGTTGAAAGCTCTTTGTTTCTTTTTTTTAATTGTATATATCATTTCATTGACTTCTTGCTTTTAATATTGTTGTAGAAAAGCAAGAGGTCAGGCTACTTTTTTCTCACATGGCTTAATTATTATTTTTAGAATTCTCAAAATATAAAGGATTATTTTTTTAAATTGGCAAATTTATTAGGATATACAGTATTAAAATTATAAGTAAATTTTCCCAGTGTTGTGGTGACCACTTTCAATATATAATCAATTCTCTTTTTAAGGACTATTTTTCTGATATGCAAATATTTGTTCTTTTCTATTATTGTGTTTATTTCAGCATAGATTCTAATTATGCATTTCGAAAATCTCACTTGGCATCTTCCCTATCTATTCATTTTCTTTCATTTCTAAACTCTATTTCATTTTCAAAACATGATTACATTATTGAACCCTGTGTCATTATTGTACTATTAGTACTACTTTTTTGCTTTTCCCAGTTTAATCTCCAAATATTAAATTTTATTATAAAATTTATTTCCCAAGATCTACTAAAATAAATTTTGAATCATTGTGCAGTCTTCAGTCTCTTTCATGAGTTATTTCTACTCTTATGTATGCTCTGCTTTCTGCTCTTTGTCTAGAGAGGTTATTATGATCATGATTGTTGTAATTAATGATAGGTTTCCTCCATTCATGACATTTGTCTGTGAGAATTCTTTACTAGGAATTTGCTTTTAATTTCCTCTTCTTCTTAAAAAAAGTTTCTTGATGAAAAAGAGGAGACTTTTTATACCAGTAATCTGGAAAGATATTTCTGTAGGAAGGAAGAGACTAGGACAAAATTCTAAGCTAACTGGCTTTTTAGGCTGCTGTATTAGTTACTTAAGTCTTTCCTTTTTACGAAAGAATGGATATACATAGCTAGGAGGTTTTACACATGATAGCATTTTTTTTTTTTAATTAACAGCATTTATTTTTTAGAATGGTTTTAGGTTCATATCAAAATCGAGTGGAAAGTATAGTGAATTCCTGTATGCTTTCTGTTCCCTGTATTATTAAGGTGCTCAAGAGAAATAAAAGCAATAGAACACACACACACAAAGAGCGTACCCCCAAAATGTATAAACATTTGAAGAGATGTTATCCATGTATTACTGCATTATGGTAGCAATGTGTAGTATGATGTTCACTCAAAAGATGGCATTAATCAAATAAATGCTAGCATCACCAAGTAACAGGTAGAACAAAGAAAATGGCAGAAGCACACCTGTCCTTTGAGGAACTCAAGACCATTTTGAAGTGGTATTTGAAATTCAGGAACACTGTGAAAGTACCACAACCACTGAGGCATGAATATGGGGAACATTAAAGGATGTGGTGTACCTTAGAAAACTGGCTACACTGGCATTACTTCAGAAAGAAACTGAAATGGTATGAGAAGGAATCAAGTAGATAATTTGGTCAACATTGCTGTAGTAATAGTTTCCATAATCAGACAGATCTGGATACTGATGATAATCACATTGAGCATCTCTTGTAATTGCGGAAGTCAAATGTGACTTTTTTTTCCTGTTCCCAGTATATATAAAGTATTACAGTTTTAATATGATTTTTCTTCTCTTATTGTATGTATACATTTCTGGCACCCCCATGATGGTACCCAACTTATGATGGGTCAGCTTACAATTTTTAAATTTATGATAAGTTTATTGTGGTATTAATGAAATTTAGACTGAGAGTATATTTGACATCCAATGAGTTATCAAGACATAACACCATTTAAGTCCAGGAGCATACATGCATACATATATATGTCATATGTATATGAGATTTATTATGAAAGATTGGCTTGCATGATGATGGAGGTTGTGAACAATCCAACAACAGCTGTTTGTAAGCTGGAGGCACAGGAAAACAACTGGTATAGTTCCATACAAACTGAGAGCTGAAGAACCAGGAACACCAATGTCCAAGGGCAGGAGAAAATGGATGTCCCAAAGCAAGAGAAGAACAAATCTGGCCTATCTCTGCCTTTTCATTCTACTCAGGCCCTCATCAATTTGGATGATGCTGCTACCCACAATTGTCAAAAAATATTCTTTATTCAGTCAGATGATAATCTCTTCTAGAAACACACCATGAAAGATATATCCAGAAATAATGTTTGCCAACCACCTGAGAATTCCTAGTTCACTTAAGTGGACACATAAAATTAACCACCATGATTCTAAAACTTGTCAACTTCACACTCATACACAGTATCTTTAAAAAATACTTCATCATCACAAAATAACAAGGTCATAATTCCAAGTAACATGATACAAGTATTCCACATACAACTAAAAATGCACTAATATTTTCCCTAAAGGAAATGGTAAAGTCTTTGCCTACTGTTTTCTTTTCTCCAGATATCTCATAACTTAACTATTATGATATAAAATAGATAATAAGTAAATAATGATATAAAATCAATATACATTATGTTACATACATGGTAAGAGAATAAAAGAAGAAAGAAAATAAGATTTACTTAATATTTATATACACATAAATGCATTCATAAGATAAATAAGAAATACTTACAATCACAATTTTTGTCTCTAGACCTGTCCATGACGATAGTTGGTCTTGTGCTTAATAATACCCATTATTCTACTACTACTCATTATGAATTCCTTTTGTCTTTAATAAGAATCTCATCCTCTTTGTTTTTTTTTTTTTCTGGTAGGATGATCTAAATATTTATTACTGAAGTATCTGGGCCATTTGTAGTACTTCCTCATGTAGTTTAGAGAGCTTTCCACTGACCTTAATCACAGAGCTTAGTAATACTAAGGCATACCATAAGGCATCTTGTCTGTTCTAGATATACCCTTTCTTACTACATTTTGGGAGTAGAAATCTGTATTCCCCTGATAATCAGGATCAATTAATCCAGCCAACACCATAACCCCTTCTTTGCTGGTTGACTTAGAGCTTTAAAGAGTTCAAAAGAGGCCAAATGATAGTGTTAAGGTCCAATTCAGTGGAATCTTTGTATATCTTGGTGGAAACATTCCTTCTTATAGAGCTACTCTAGGCCAGCAGAACATAAATTCTTGCGATCAGGAAGCAAAATATTTTCTAGTGTATCCCAGGGGTAACAGTGAGGGATACCACTCCCATTTTGACCCCTTGATTCCAGACCTGTGAATCCTAGTTAGGATAGAAACAGCACAAATTATATAGGGTGCTGATTCATACTATACAAGTGTGCAGCATTCTGGAAAATCACTATTTCATATTTTACTGTTTTGTCTTTTCAGAATGACTTGTACTATAGCTGGAGTCTTACACTGTAGTTGTAATCACATAGCATGTGGCCTCTACAGATTGATCTCTTTCTCATATGCCTCTAAGTTTCCTTTCCGTCTTTTCATAACTTGATTGCTTATTTCTTTTTAGTGCCTGAATAATATTCTTTTGTCCTAATGTCCTGATATATCACAGTTTATTTACCCAGTCACCTATTGAAGGGCATCTTGGTTGCTCCCAAGTTTTGGAAATCATGAATAAAGCTTCTATAAACATTTGTATGTAAGCTTTTGTGTGAACATAAGCATTCAACGCCTTTGAGTAAGTACCAAAGAGCGCAACTGCTGGATCATATGGTAAAAGTATGTTTAGTTATATAAGAAACTGCCAAATTGTCTTCCAAAGTGGCTCATGATGGTTAATTGTGTGTGTCAGTTTGACTGGCCATGGAGGTGCCCAGATTAAGCATTATTTTGAGTGTGTCTATGAGGGTGCTTCTGGATGATATTAACATTAGAATTAGCTGACATAGTAAAATAGATTGTCTTTCCTAATGTGACAGGCCTCATCCAATTCATTGAGAGCCTCAGTGGAACAAAAAGTGGAAGAAAAAAATTTACTCTTTTTACTTTATCTCTGTTTGCTTGAGTTGGGGCATCTCATCTCTTCTTCTCCTGCTTTGGACTAGGACTTACACCATCTGCTCCCCTGATTCTCAGACTTTCAGACTTGGACTCATTTATACCACTGGCTTTCCTGGGTCTCTAGCTTACAGATGGCAGATCATGGGATTTCTCAGCCTCCATAATTGCATGAGCCAATTCCTTATAATCAATCTTTCTCTCTCTTTCACTATATATATGATATATACATATATATATCTGTATATATATATATATATATATACACACACACACATATATATATGTAAAATATACAGAAATAGAGAGTGAGAGAGAGAGAGAACGAGAGAGAGAGAGTTCTCTTTCTTTGTATGACACTAATATTTGGCTTTACCATTTTGTGTTTTCACCAGCAATAAATGAAAATTTCTGTTGCTTTATATCCTTGCTAGCATTTAATGTTGTCAACGGTACATTGAGTTCTTTTACACAATCATTCTCAAAAAGATAGCTAATATGCTTCATTACTTGCTTAGCATAACCTTTATGTGTATAGGAGCCTAACAACCACCAAGAATATACTTGCAGTAAAAATGATTTTGGTAACATTTCAAGAGAAAAAGGATAAATGTGAATTTAGATTATAATCATCAACCTTTAAGCTTTAAAACTCCCTAATTTTATGTTAAATAGAATTTTATTATTAATATGTTAATGTTTTACTTTAATTAATATATTTTATATTATTAAACTTTGATTTGCCTGAATATAGAATTACAGAAATACATAGCTAGTATATCATTATTATATTTTCAAATCATGCTGTTCATATTTTGTACTTGCAAAATACTCACTCACCTTTATCGTTGAAGAACTAATCCTTTGAAAAGTGTAGTTTAACCATGAACTTTGAGAATAGAACTCAGGTATTTTCAAGTACATTATAGTCAAGCAGGGAACATACAAAAATTTCAAAGTAAGCATAATCTATCTAAAATATTATAAATTATATGAATTATATATCTAAATATATTAAAAATTATTAAAATATATCTATAAACTATAGAGTATTCATTATTCAAAGATTAATTATATATTTTTTAGTAGTTAGTCCTGTTTTCTTCAAACACTCAGAAAGCTGGATTTTTGACCCTGCATTCTCAGTCTATGGGAAGAATTACATTGAAAGTTAAAGAACATAGAGACACAAACATTGAGCTCTACTTCGAGGGTAAATTTATTTGTAGTGATATAGCCTTTCATAACATTAGTATTAATCAATCTTTTTTACATTTGAGAAATACTTCAACATTTTTCATACTTATTTCTCATCTAAAACATATGGACCACCCAACAAATGACTGAAAACAAACAGTAATTACCACACCCTGTTTATTTTAGGTTCTATCTATGTCACTTCTGCAAATAATTTTGTAAAGTTAACAAAGCTCCTATAATTTTGTTAGGCATGTAATATTTGTACTAAACCTCTTCACATTTAATAACTTCAAAATTCCACAGAAATATGTAACTCTTACTAATTCTCAAGACACCAGGCCAGTGGAAAATATGCAAACTTAGATCTTTGAGAAGAAAACTAATATTTTTAAACACCTTGTATATGCCAAGTATTATTCTTTCTTACAAATATATTCCCTTTTCCCAGTAATTATGTAAAATAAGGATTGTGCTTCTATTTTGTAAGTAGAAAATAGACGTTCAGAGAGTGATATAGCTAAAACTAACTCCAGTGGGTAGTTTTGCTTTGTTGAATATGCTCTATCTCAACAGTATTAAGACGCACCTGTTATTCCTTCACTAACTAGGACCATCACACAAAAGAATTCTGAAACGTATGCCAGAAGCATTTTGTGTTTTCTGATAAGCAATATCACGGAGAAATGGATGAAACATAGTCTTTGGATCAAGATAAACATTGGTTGAAAGACTGCCTCTGCTTCTTAGAAGTTGTATGACCTCTGGAACATTATGTAATTTAGGCAGGAATTACCTTACAGTGTTTTTACAATTTTAACAATCAATTTTAAGTGCAATGTTGCTACAACATTATGGCTTCAATAAATGCCTAATTTTAATATTAAAAAAACATCATACAAGTATCGGTTGTACAAATTGTTAGCCCTGAACTGTTTATCGAATTTCTCTGATTCCAAAACACAAAGAATCTATCAAAATATACACACAATTAAACTGTATCATTCTTATATTTATTTAAGTGGAAAAGAAACAGGTCCGCTCTCCAAGAATAATTCCATCCTTTTTTTTTAACCTCTTTGTGTGTCCGTCTGTTTCAAATTGAAAGAAAACTGATGAACTAATGGCGCTCTCCTATCCTCCCATTAGTTTTATTAATTTCTCTTTTAGCTGTTTTGTATAATGGAATTTCATCTGTGACATTTTCTAAAGAGAAAGCTCTCTTCAAAAAAGAAAGAGAAACATATTTTTTACCCAATATTTATACCTTATGGATATATAAAATGAGGCTCAGAGAAGATATCCCACGAATGAAGAAAATATAGCCTAGAGGCATACAGAATAAGGATGAGAAATTCTGATGCATAGGGAATTTCACTTGTACCTAAGTTCAGGTTAAGGAGTCAGGTAAATTAGTAGCGATGAAGGACAAAGCTGCCTTGGCCCTGGTGGTGCCAATGCTGTGGCGGATGGAGGAACCAACTTGCTGGAAGGAACAACACCTGCCACAGAGACACTGGCATCTTGCTGTCTCCTTCTCTTGCTCTTCTGGCTAGTCCATTTCATGGTTGGCGCCTTGCTGTCCTCTCCTAGTTCACTTCTTACTGGTCAATGTCATGTCAGTTTCTAGGGCCTGAGACTTCATTGACCAGCAGGCTGTAACTGACAAAGACCCACACCCTAAGAGTCTAGGCAAACTAATCCCCTGGGACTATATAAACCCCTGATCAGAGAGCTCAAACACAGACCTGGGTTGGACCTTGGAGGGGGAGCAGGAGAGCTTGTTTCCCTCCAGGGTTCTCTCTCTCAGTAAGTTTGTTTTTTGTAGTTGTTGTAATTTTTGTTTCTATAAATAAATCTCGACTTACCACTACTCCTGTGGTCCCTCAGAATCTAGGAGACCAAGAACCTGAAACTCTGGTATCAGTAGATAAAAGGCTTGAATGAAAAATAAGTGGTACCTTCTATCTTACTATCAATAAACCTTTGCTACAACATTTGAAATTTCTGAAATTTGAAATATTAACACACCCTTTTGTAGTAATTGTAATCATAAAATTAATACATCAGATCTTTTTCCTCCTTCTACCACTATGTAGAAAATAGGTCTTCAGTGGAATAAGATCAGAAAAGGTAAAGGTAAATTTGAAGCACACAGAATGGGAGTAGAGAATGAGCTTAGGCTAAGGTTTACGTTGAGAGGAAACAGAACATCAGAAAGCGTTACTAGGTCCTTTGTGCAGGTCAGGGGAAAATACTGAATAGCAGAGGAAAGTCAAAGATAAGATTCATTTGCATGTTGTTTTGTTTTGGTTTTGTGTTGGCTGTAGTGAATGAGAGAAATATTTTCTGGAATATTTTCAGATACAGTTTCCTGGGCCTCTCCTGCAGAGTTTGATTTTGAAATAGGCCATGACATTTGCACTTTTACCAATTTCCTATGAGATGCAGATTCTGTGAAGGTCCATGCTTTGAGTACCAGCGAATTAGGAATTAGAACCTAGGCAGGAACCTCTAGAATGGTGGGTCTCAAACCTGGATGCACACCTTAGACTCATCTGCTAAACTTAAAACATATCCCCAGGCTGTTTTCTCAGAAACTATGACTTACTTGGTCATGATGAGTCAAGGGAAGCACTACTTTTTAAAAATTCTCTTAGATGATTATTATCTGCACTAATTTTAAAAGCTCCTGGAAAAGATAACAATAGGTGGTTGACCCAGCCAATGTAAATAACTGAGGTTAGCTCTGTTAAGATGAGGCTAACTGCGGAGCACTCACAGAAGCAAGAAATCTTCTTGCTTCTACCATGTTCCAGCTGAGTATGTCTGTGGGAGGAGGCAGACTCCTCTGATCTTCACCCCATTTTGAAAGGAGATACATCAGAAACAAAGGTCAAAAACGTTAAAAAAAAAAAGGAGATACAAGTTTAATATTTTGAGAAATCTTTAAACATTAACACATGCTTCCAAAAACCTTTAAATTATTGTGTGGATAAAAGATAAAATGTTTAGGTCCAAATATAGCCCACAGGACATAGTTAGAAACTTTTACTTCAGAAAATTTTCAAGCAAATGGTCTATTAGTTCTAATTAGTGTCCACAGATGGTGTGGGTTTTTCATGTAGAATGGCACAGAGTACCAAACAGCAAATCTCAGGTAACTAGGCTGAGACAATGACCTTTTCTGTAATTCTGATTGAAGGCAATCATCCAGGGGAAAGTGGCTTGAAAACTTTAAATGGCTACCCAAATAGGAGGAATTATTATTATTTTGAAATACTACACTTTAAAGTTTGAAAAGGAAAATCCTTTAAGATAAAAGATATTGTCTTACTGATTTGGGTTCTAACAATTTTATCTTACCAGTATAGATACAGCTTTAGTAAATTAGCTGTATTCAACATCAAAATTCAACATCAAATTTTCCTTTAGTTTATCCAGAATGTTAGATAGTGCTGTTAGTGTAGAAAATTTTCTGTCCCACATTTAATCAATTCATGGATAACTGTGCCTTAAAATACTATACATTTTATAACTATAAAAATTTCATGCTGTGTGTTGTTAAAACTGAATTTGCAGTGCTATAAACTATGATATCTCAAGTAAAATATTATTAAAATTAAATATGTAAAGTTAAACAGAACTCTAAACAAAACATTTTGTTTATACTGTTAGAGCATCTGTTAGTCTAACAGACCCTTCTGTGTAATTATTGATGAGGTCTATATAACAGCTCTCTTACCACTAAATTAACTGAATTAAGAAATACAGCAAATCTGTAATTGAAATATGTTTCAGAACTTTCACACACATATGATGCAAAATGAATGTATCATTCAAATGTAGAGCATAAAAATGAAGATAAGTTAGGAGTCATTCCATACCATAATAAATGCATTAAAAAATATCTTCTTTCAGTTCATCTTGTATCACATTATGATTCTAATACTGCAGGTGAAATGAAGACCCCAGTTTTCTAAGGTGGAAGAACCATGATATGATTTTACATAATATTAACTTACATTTTATGCTAAGTGCCTTCCCACAGATCTGTTGGACTTAATAGAAATGAACTAAGAGGGATTCAATTTCTTCACTCAGCTGTCACATGACCCTGAAGGCTTGTTAGCCATCCTTGTTTCTACACTCCAAAAATGCAATGCAGGGAAAAAGGAAAGCTACAACTGCCAAAGACAACTTATAACACAGGACAAAAAGTCAATTACCTCCAGGAGACAGAAATGAGAGAAGCAGGCCAGTAATACATACCTTGTCTAGAGGTTGAGCAGCTCTTCACACACAGCTGATGGCTCTCACAAATGCTTATAGGACCTGTGTTGAATAGCAGATTCTTCAGCAGAAGGCTTTTCAGAGCAGATATTCTGATTTATATGTTTCCAATATGTTGAAATACTTTTATGACATTGTGTAAACCAAACAAAACATCTGTGTGCAACATCAGCTTCTGGCATAGCGAGGCAGAGGTAACATCTAGGAAAGCTGAGATAAAATTCTAACGGTGTCTATTTTTCAGAAAATACATGTTGGAGAAGTATAGTTGTTTCTTCAACAACACAAGTTCTAACTGTGAAGGTCCACTTATAGAGAATTGTTTTCAACTAAATATGGATGGAAAGTACAATCTTTATGGGACATTAGCCAGTGGACGTTTCTTATCCATTGGGACTTGGGTACACATGGATTTTGACATGTGCGCATGTCGGGGAGGAGGGGTCCTGAATGACTGTGTTATACAAATGTTTGTATTCACAAAACAAGTTCTCACTAAAAATGGGTCAATACAAGATTAGTTAAATACATTTTGTGAAAGGTTTGGGACCGCAATTATGAGGCACATTCCGTTCATTCAACAAATCTTTATTACATTCTTTTTTAGGTTCTGGGCATAGTACCAACAAAAAAAAGTCTTTGTTCCATGAAGTTTGCACCTCGGTGTGTAGATAGCTGAACAAATAAACATATGATATGTATTAAAATTGTAATCTAGTAAGTACCAAAAAATACTCACTTATACAAATTGTAGGATTATCACATTGTAAAGTTGATGAAAAGAACGTTGTTTTCTTCTTCTAGTTATTCTGTAAAAAAGTAAAAGATAAAAAGAAAGTTTACTTATTTTAGCTTATTTATTTCATGTGTGTAAAATAGACTAATTATTAATCATGGAGACAGAAAGAGTCCCTGGCGGTTGGTTGCCAAGACCAGGGAGAAAGCGAATGGGGCCCCAAGTTGAAAAAAATCCTGGAAATGAATAACGGTTATGATCGCTCAAAAATATGAGTGGACTTAATATCATCAAGCTGTATACTTAAAATTGAGACAGAATCTCACTACGGAGCCCTCAATAGAGTGCTATGGCATCATACCTCACAGCAACTTCAAACTCTTGGGCTTAAGTGATTCTCTTGCCTCAGCCTCCCACGTAGCTGGGATTACAGGTATCTGCCACAATGCCTGACTATTTTTGTTGTTGTTTTTGTTGTTATTGTTATTGCTGTTTAGCAGGCCTGGGCTGTGTTCAAACCCATCAGCCCTGGTGTATGTGGCCGGTGCCCTAACCACTGAGCAATGGGAGCTGAGCCTAGATGGTAAACTTGTTAATATATATTTTACCACAATTAAAACAAAGTTAGGGGAAAAAAAAATCCCTGTAGTTCAGGGCCATAATTTTGCTTGCAGGTATATTTTTCTGATCTCTTTTTAGTGC
The DNA here is from genome assembly GCA_963573935.1 of Arctocebus calabarensis. Lineage (NCBI taxonomy): Eukaryota > Metazoa > Chordata > Mammalia > Primates > Lorisidae > Arctocebus > Arctocebus calabarensis. Next base: position 11,790 of record CAUYON010024754.1, on the reverse strand, counting down.
ACAATCTTCTGGCTTATTTTATTCTAATCTGAAAATTGCTTTTGAGCTACTTTACAATCTGTAAATTGCAAATCACTGATAACAATGCAAAATAAGCATTTTCAATACACAAGAAAATAAATTCTTTCAAATGTGTATTCGGTTCATTTTTTTCTCCACCTGGACAAAATCATTTTCATCTTCATTTGTAAATTCATTTGAATATTTCTTTACTTGATACACATTTGTGTTACTTTAACTTTTCCTCTGAAATGATTATAAGGCGTTAACTGAGTTCCTCCTTCAGTCAGTTAAATAAAATCTTCAGCCCATGGTTGTTTTGTAGAATTATGATTTTACTTCTTTTCTTGAAATTTACTCAAGCACAGCTTACATATTGTTGATGCTTGCATCATTGAAATGGAAAAAATCATATTATGATAAAAATTAAAAAAATTTGTGGCTTTTTTCATTTCTTTTCAGAGATATTTGTTGAATTGGCTATTTCAATAAAAAATTGAAAGCTTGTGTTTTCACTTTTTAAAACAATAGACTAACTATTACAAACAAAATATGTGTTATACCTAGAAATGAAAAAGTTTCAAATGAGGAATTATTATTCTAGTCATTCTCAAGATAGGAACTTAAGTCTGCCCCTCTTCAAAGACTGTATCCAATCCTTGCAGTATTTGTGTGATTGCTGATTGATATAACATCAGATATTGAAAACTGCTCTGAAAAAAAAATGAAATAGCGTAAGGAGATGGTGAAATGTGGATTTTGTGGGGTAGCATCACAACCTCACCCCTGGGTCTTCAGGGTTGTCCTATGACAACATCCATTCAGGTTTCCACCTACCAGCAACTTTATACCTTTTAAACTTTATAAAATGGTTTAAAAAAATGACTAAGGAAGGAGAAACTTTTCAAAATTAAATGGAAATACAAAACAAGGTGTTACTCAAGAAAACTATACAGTTTTTTATTTATATCAGTCTGAGTGCAAACTATCAAGAACATAATTCAAAGTCATCGAGGAAGAAAGGAATTTTCTAAATGGGAACTAAATGACTTTTTGATTTCTGGAGAAGACTGACAAAACAGTCAGGCTTAATGTGGAGGTTGTTTCTCAAAGCTACACCTTAACAGGGCATAAAGGGAACTGATCATCTTGCCAGCATCAGGGAGACACCTACTGATTAGAAATCTCAGATATAACTCCTGGCTCCAGACAAGTCAGCTTGTCTTAGTTCCACGTATCAAAAAGAGACCTTTAACCCTGCTTCACTTTCTACATATTGTCTGCAAGTGTATTTGATTTATGCAATGTAGATATAAGGAATTCTGGAAACTGTACCTTTGACTTTCCACCTCTGTGGTACAAAAATCACTAGAAGGACATTAAAATATATCATTTTACAGAGTTTAATAGTTATAAAGTTTTTGGTACATATCTACCACACCACTTTCCTCCCAAATGATTATCTCAGAATGGTTCTGGCTCCCACTTCTTTTATTCTCCAACTTTTCTAAAAAACAAAGTAAATTTCTAAGGCTGAGAGTAATGGGACTTGGAAGATGCCCATGCTTACATTCCACTGTTCTTGCCTTTTAAATAATTACATATGTCGTTATAGTTTGAGCTTTGTTCAACAAATTTTTATTATGAATAAAGTCGAATCTTATGATAAAGTCGGATTTTGTGAGAAAAGGCTATCCTATCGCCATGCAGTTCATTTTGCTCTTTTGTCAAACATCCATTGACTAAATTTATGTGGGTCTGCTTCTGAATATCCTGCTTTACTGATTTATTTATTTAGTTTTTCACCAATACTATGATATCTTAATATTATAGCTTTATAGTAAGTCTTGAAGTAGGCTAGTGTCAGTCCTCTGACTTTGTTCTCCTTTAGTATTTTACTATTGTTTGTTCTTGGACTTTGCTCTGCCATATAAACTTTAGAATAAGTGTGTTGATGTCTATAAAACAATAAGGATTTTGATTGTGATTTCTTTCAATCTATAGATCAAGATGGGGGGGACTGACATCTTAGCAATAATGAATTTCCAATTCATAATTGTGGAATGTATCTCGTTTACTTGGATCTTCTCTGGTATCTTTCATCAGAATTTGATAGTTTCCCACAGATAGATCTTGTACATACTTTGTTATATTTATAACTAATTATTACATTTTGGAGGTTTGCTAAAGGGACTGTCCTATTTTATCTCAATTATCAAATTCCTGGGCATACATTTCTTCATAATATTCTTTTATTGCCTTTAAAATGTCCATAGTCAATAGTGATAGTCATGCTTTCATTTCTGGTATTAATAATTTTTACCTTCTTTCTTTTTCTGTTCCTTTGCTTCCAATCTCAAACTCTTTGCTTCACTGATTTTTTTTTAAAGGATTTTTTGTTTCCACTTTATGGATTTATGAGTTAATTTTACTATTACATTCTGTTTGTCTTCTAATTGTTCTTTATTTCTAGTTTTCTGAGGAGAAAGTTTAGGTTGTTGATTGATATTTTCTTCTTTTCTAATATAGAATAAGTATATTTACCAAATGCTACAAATCTGATTATAAGCACTTTTTTTGTTGCATTCCACACATTTTGACAAGTTTTATATTATTTTAGTTTAAAATATTTTAAAATTTGCATTGATACTTCTTTTTAGAACCATGTAATATTTAGAAGTATTTTGATTATGTTTAAAGTTTGAGAATTTTCCAGTGATTTTTCTTTCATTTATTTCAAATTTAATTCCATGTTCTGAAAATGTAGTCTATATGATTTCTATTGTTTTTAATTTGTTAAAGTGTATTTTATGGACTGGTATGTGGTTTGTCTTAAAGTCCTATGTAAGCCTAAGAAGAATGTGTATTTTTCTGATGTTGTATAAAAAAAAATCTATAAATGTAAATTAGCAGATGATTGATGCTGCTATTTAGATCTACTATATCTTTACTAATTTTCTGACTCCTGGATCTATCAATTATGGGTAGAAAGGTACTGAAATTTCCAAGTACAATCCCAGATGCATGTACTTCTTTGTAATTCTATCAGTTTTTGCCTCAAGTGTCCACATCAATTGTTGAGTGTATTTTCAACACTCAACACACAATTGTTGAGTGTATTTACAGAAGTGTGTTATGTTTTTTTAGAAAATTATTTTGTGCTGATATGATGCCTTTCTTTATTTTTAGTAATTTTCCTCTTTCTGATGTTGGCTTTTCCTAAAATTTTTATAGCTATACTAGTTTTCTTTTAATTAGTGTTAGCATGATGACTCTTTCTCTAGCCTTTTACCTTTATAATGTATCTGTTTGTATATTTAGAGAACAGTAGTTCTTTTTTTTATTCACTTTGATAGCCTGTCTTTTAATTGATGTCTTTAGACCATTCAGATTTAAAGTGATTATTGATATAGTTGGATTAATAACTAACTACCATGTTTGTAAGTGTTTTCTGTTTTTTGCCTTTTTTTTTTTTTAATTTTCCACTCTTTCTCTGCCTTCTCTGGTTTGTATAGAGAATTTTGTATGATTTCTTTTTCTCTCCCATATTTGTATATCTATGACAGTTGTTTTTTCTAAATTAGTGGTTGACTAGAGTTTCTAATATACATTTACAAGTAATCTAAACCTTTTTTCAAATAACACCATAACATTTCACAGGTAGTAAAGTTATTTTTTAATAGAATACTCCCAATTTCTCCTCTCAGCTCATTAACCAACCTTCCAATGCATTGTTGTTATTATATAAATAAGTTCTGTTTTAGCCCAAATAATAAGATATATAATTTTTTCATTTTACTTATTTATTTATTTATTTTTAAATTTCAGGTTAATGTGAGCATTACAATATTTGCATATGTTAGGTAGAGTCCATCTTGTAGTTGTGTCCTGCACCCAAAAGGTGTGTCAATACCTTATATCATATCCATTAAGTGGGAGTAAACCAATCCCATCCCCCTCTCTCCTGTTCCCCCTCCCTCCTGCCCTATTCCTACAACTTGAATCAAATTGCGTTTTTCTCTCACGTGAGCATATATTAAATCATCTATTGGCTTCATATTGGATCATCTATTTCCTTTCCATCTTGTGATACTTTACTAAGAAGAATGTGTTTTAATTCCATCTAGGTTAATACAAAAGATGTAAAGTCCTCATCTTTTTATGGCTTCATAGTATTCCATGGTATACACATACCACAGTTTGTTAGTCAATTCCTGGGTTGATGGGAATTTTGGGTGTCTCCACATCTTGTGATTGTATAATGAGCTGAGATAAACAACATAGCGCAAATGTCTCTATGGTAAAATGATTTTTTTTTTATTATGGGTAGATGCCTAGTAATGAGATAGTGTGATCATATGAGAGGTTAAATTTGAGTCCTTTGAGGATTCTAAATACTTGTTTCAAAAGAGGCTGTATTAGTTAGCAGTTCCAACAACAGTGCAAAATTTTTTTCTTCTTTTCACATCTGCAACTTTGAAACTTTGTGATGTAGGCAATTCTCACTGCAGTTATATGATATATCAGGGTGGTTTTGATATGCATTTCTCTGATGATTAAGAACCATAAGTATTTTTTCATGTTAGCCGTTTATCTGTCTTCCTCAGAGAAGGTTCTGTTCATGTGCCTTTCCCAGTAATAGATAGGATCGTTTGCTCTTTTTTGTTGATTAATCTGAGTTTTCTGCAGATTCAAGTTATCTTGATCCTTTGTTATATTCATAACATGCACATATATTTTCCCATTCTGAAGGTTGACTATTTGCCTTAATTGTTGTGTTCTTAGGTGTGCAGAAGCATTTCTGTTTAATTAAGTTCTATTTGTTTATTTTTGTTGTTGTTGCAACTGCCACAAAATTCTTCCTCATAAAAGCATTCCACAAACTGACATCCTCAAGAATTTGTCCTACACTTTCTTATAGGAATTTTACAGTTTCATATCTTAGATTTAAATCTTTTACCCATCCTAAGTCAACTTTTGTAAATTGTGAATTGCAGGTCCAATTTCAGTCTTTTACATGTGGTTATCCAGTTTTCCCAGCACCTCTATTGTATAGGGATTAATTTCACCACTGTACGCTTTTGCTTGGTTTATCAAAGATCAGATGACAAGTAAAGAATGGTTTCATCTCTTGGTTTTCTATTCAGGTTCATATGTGTATGTCTCAGTTTTTGTGCTAATACCATGTTATTTTCATCACTATGTACTTGTAATATAACCTGAAGGCTAGTAGAGTGATGCCTACAGCTATGTTTTTATTACATAGCTTTTATACACTAAGAATAGCTTTGGTAATATTTTTTTTCATATAAAATGAAGTGCTATTTTTTCCAGTTCTATAAATGATGGCTTTGGTATTTTAATAGGAATCGAATTGAATATGTAGATTGCTTTGGGTAGAATAGACATTTTGACAATGCTTATTCTTCCCAGCCAAGAGCATGGTATGTTCTTTTATTTGTTAATGTCTTTGGCTATTTCTTTTCTTATGGTTTCATAATTCTTTTTGTAGAGGTCTTTCACCTCTTTTGTTAGGCCTATTCCTAGGTATTTCATTTTCTTTGAAGCTACTGTGAAGGAAATTGTGTCTTTGATTAACTTCCTGACTTGGCTGTTATTGGCATATACAAAGGCTACTGCTTTATGCACATTAATTTTATACCCTGAGATGTTGTATATTTCTTGGTCACTTCCAGGAGTCTTAAGGTTGAGACTCTGTGGTTCTCTACGTAAAAAATCATATCATCAGCAAAGAGTGGGAGTTTGACTTCCTCTGCCCCCATTTAGACACACTTAATATCTTTCTCTTTCCTGATTCCATTGGCTAGAACTTCCAGCACTATGTTGAATAGTAGTGGTGATAGAACTTGTCTGCTTCAAGTTCTAAGTGGAAAATTTTTCAGTTTTACTCCATTCGGTGTGATATTAGCTGTTGGTTTGACACAGATGGCTCCAATCAGTTTAAGAAATGTGTTTCCTTTACCTATATTCTTGTGTTCTGGTTAGAAAATAGTGCTGAATTTTATCAAAAGCTTTTTCTGCATCTATTGAAAGGATCATATGGTCTTTGTTTTTGTTTCTGTTGATGTTTTGAATAACATTTATGGATTTGCATACATTAAACCAGTCTTGAATCCCTGGGATGAAGCCTACTCGATTATGATGTATAAGTTTTTAATATGCAGTTATAATCTGTTGGCTAAGATGATCTTGAGCATTTTTGCATCTATATTCATTAGTGAAATTGGTCTGTAGCTCTCCTTTTTAGTTGAGTTCTTTCTTGCTTTTGGTATCAGGGTGATGTTTGCTTTGTAGAACATGTTGGGGGAAGGTTAATTCCTTTTTAAAATAGGTTCTACAGTTCAGGTACAAACTCATCTTTGAAGGTTTGATAGTTTCTGGTGTGAATGGTCCAGAGCTTTTTTTTTTAATTGGAAGATTTTTTATTATTTTTTTGATCTCAGCACTTTATGTTGGTCTATTCAAGAAATCTATTTCGGTTCTAGTTAAGGTTAGGGATATAGTGTGTTTTCAGGTATTTCTCCATTTCCTCCACATTATCCAATTTATGGATTAGAGATTTTTGTAGTAGTCAGAAATAATCTTGTATCTCTATGGGATCAGTTGTTATTTCCCCCATTTTGTTTCTAATTGAGGTTATTAGCATTTTTACTTTTCTGTTTATAGTTTATCTGGCTAATAGCTTATCAGTTTTATTTATCTTTTTGAGTAAAGTTTTTGTTTTATTAATTTGCTGAATGATTCTTTGTATCTTCTCAGATCCCAAGTCAATAAAGGTGGAACTCAATTCCAACAAAAATATTCATTCAATTTTGGTTCATTATATTTTTCTGCTAGATTTGAGATTGGATTGCTCTTCCTTTTCTATTTCCTTATGACATTTCATTAGGTTGCTAATCTGCTCTCTCTTTGCTTTTTGATATTAGGAATCTAATGCAATAAATTTCCCTCTTAGGTCTGCTTTTGCCATAAACCACAGGTTTTGGTAGCTTGTAGCTTTATTATTGTTATACTTGAGGAATTTAATAATTTTCTCCTTTATATATTTCTTTACCCAACTGTAACCAATATAGGGTTGTTTTATTTCCATGCCTTTGTGTTGGGATGAATATTTTTGTTGGAATTGAGTTCCACCTTTATTGACTTGGGATCTGAAAAGATACAAGATATAATTTCAATGTTTTTAATTTGTTGAGATTTGATTTGTGTCCTAGGATGTGGAGCATTTTTGAGTTTCATCCATGAGGTGACAAGAAGAATGTATATTCCTTAGCTTTGGGATGGTGTGTTCTGTATATGACTATTAAGCTGATTTGTTTTAGGGTTGCTTTTAGGTCCCTTGTATCTTTGTTTAGTCTGTTTAGAGAACCTATCCAGTTATGTCAGAGAGGTGTTAAAGTCCCAAGATATTACGGTGTTTTAGGATATCATATTGCTCATACCATTTAAGGTCTGTTTAATCAATTTGGGAACATTTAAATTGGGTGCATAAATATTTAGAATTGAAATGTCCTCTTGTTTTATTGTGCTTTTGTACAGTATGAAGTGATTGTCTTTATATTTCTTAACTTTAGTTGCTTTAAATCCACTAGTATCTGAAGATAAGATTGTGACCCTCTCCTTTCTTCTGATTTCTATTTGCCTAAAATATTTTTTCCTAATCTTTCACCCTGACCATTATTTTGTCCTTCGAGGCTAGTTGTAATTCCTGAAGACAGCATATAGATGGCAATTGCTTTTTAAACCAGTCAGTCAGCTTGTGCCTCTTCAGTGAGGAATTCAAACCATTAACATTAATTGAGAGAATTGATAAGTATGGTGGATTATATTATATTATTTTGTGAATGTTCTGTGGTTAGTTTTGTTCTTTGCACCATTGTTGAAGTTTAGTTTTGTCCTTTAGTTTCTGTGTTTGGTCCATTATGATAGTCAGTGTGGAGAATAGTTCTAAGTACTTTACATACCGCTGGTCTCGTGGCAAATTTCTTCTTTGCATGTTGGTAAAAGATTTTATTTCTCCTTCAATTTTGAAGCTTGTGTTAGCAGGATACAGATTTCTAGCCTAAAAATTTTTTGTTTAAGAAGGTTAATGGTAGATGACAATTTTCTTCTGGTTTGGAAATGTTTGTTGTCACCCTGATGGATCTGCATCTCTAGGTAAAATGATGCTTACTCCTTGGGGCTTGCAGAATTTTTTCTTCCATCTTAACTTTGGACAGTTTTATTACAATGTGTCTTGGCAATGCTCTATTCATGTTGAGACAACCTGGTGTTTGATATCCGTCTAAACTAAAGAACTGTTTTGGAATCTTTAGTGAAACTTGGGTAATTTTCACTTGTGATTCCTTTCCTTTGAGACATTCTTCTTACTCTTCTGGAATCCCTATAATTGGCATGACTGAATGCTCTGTTAAGTCTCATAATTCTCTGAGCAACTCCTTTGTGTTCTCTCCCTTCTTTTCTGCTCTTTAACTAACTGGGTTAGCTCAAGAGCTTTATCTTCAAGTTCTGAGATTAAGAATTCTCCATGGTCTAATCTGTTATTGATACTTTTTTCCTGCACCTTTAAGTTTTCTGATTGATTCCTTCAATTCTTTAAGCTCTGCCATATCCTTTCTACATTCTTTATGACATTCATCTATATTTTGGTTCTATTTTTCCACTTTCTCCTCAATTCCCTTTATTGCCTTTGCCATCCATATTTTAAATTTCATCTCTTTCATTTTCATTACATCTTTATAGGTAGAATCAATCCTCTGGAGTGGCTACTTCATGATCCCTTGGAGGGGTTGCTCTGTTTAGGGGGTTTCATGTTGTCAGAATTTTTCTGCTGATTCTTCTTATGAGTCTTTTATTCCTATTAACTTCCTTCTTTTGCTCTTTCCTCTCATGGTGTCCTTTGCTTTAAATTACCTTGTCTTTGAGCTTAGGTGTTGAAGTGGCCTTTAGTTATGAGGTCAAGTGGAAGAGAGGGTAGAGAGTAAGATATGAGAGAGGCATGAAAAAGATACAGAAAAAATAGAGAAGGGAAGTGACAGGAAAGAATCAAAGTAAAGGAGAGAAGAAGCACAGAAAGAAGGAAAGAGAGTGAAAGGACAAATGGTGGTATTTGGCAGGGTGCTTGAGCCATACACACAACTCCAGGAGTTTGAGTGGCCCATTTGGTGGGTCCCTTGATGTAAAGATGTTTTTACCATCCTGGGGAAAAAAAACCCAAATACACCAAATATAGAAAAATATCACAGTATGTCACAGTGAGGACCTACCTTTATTTTTTTCTCAAAGTGCAAAGCTATAAGTATACTCTTGGCTATGAGCTCAAGGCCTCCCTGAGCCAGATCAACGCTGTGACCCCCCCAGCAAGACCAATGTCATGATCACCAGCCCTCAGAGAGAAGGAAAAAAATTATTAAAATAATTAAGGAAAATTAAGAATACAATTATATAGACTAAAGAAAAAAAAGGAATATCTTAGTTGTATGAGAAATTTATGTGGATAAGATGAGAAAAATATATACCAAAGGAGAGAACAAAGGAGAGAAATAAAAAAGAAATAAAGAATAAAAGCAGCTGAAAAACTGTAACCCAAATGAATGAACCTTTGCTATTGAAGAAAGTAAAAATGAAAAAATAAAAAATACACCCAAATGAAATCTAACCAAAGACAACAGAAAAGAAAAAACTAAGGAAAACTGATAAAAAAATACAAAAAAAGAGAAAAATATATATGTGAATATACACACACACGAAAATATAAAATTTGTAATACGTTGTCTAGACACCAGGTGCTACTGTGGTATTAGGAGATAGAGAATATACATGCTGTTTTTGCCGTATAATATAGGGAGCTGGAAGTCAATCACTAGTTTCAGAGGAAAGCTTGACCTCTCCTTTTGATCTGCTTGCCCCCAGTCAGGGCCTGGTTCCATGGGAGTAGGATCCCAAAGGTCTTCTCACTTCTCTCAGGTGGCATGTCTTGACCTTTCAAACAGTGCCTGCTGATAACAAAGTGGTTTTCCCAGAGGTGAGGGGAGCTCAAGTCACCCCAAGGATGACTGCCTGAGCTCAGCAGATGCACCAGAGCTGGCCATGCACTAAGACTCTGAGGACTATTTCTATAGTGCAGCTTTCCCACAATGGTGGCCTGCTGGTGGCCAAGGTGATGGGAGCTTCATCCTGCCAAGCCCTCTAACTCGGCTGCCTGATCCTGCTTGAGTTCTCTTGCTCATCCAAGGAAGTCCAGGGAGCAGTCTAGTCTAAAGACAAAAACTGCAGGACAGCCCTTTCCCATCTCCTGTCCTCCATGGAAAGATCACAAGCAGACCTCTGCCCATACCCAGGCACCTGCCCTCTGTGTTGGTCTTCCTCATATCCAGACTTCCTCATTGGCTCCTAGTCTCCTACTGCTTCACTGTGCCCCCAGAGTGATATTTCTGGGTAAGTTTCACTAGCCAGAGATGGCTGAAATCTTCTGTCCCTGGTCTCACTGCCATCTTACTCTGCCCCCTTGTTTCCTAAGCAAATTTACAATTTCCTTGTGTTTCTGTTTCCTCACCTATAATATGGAAACCCTCTCCCCACTTTGAGATTTCACATCTGTTTTGACCAAAACAATGCATGCCTTCCATCTACTGATTTATGAGTTTACATGTTATTCCTCTCTCCCTGAAATGTCCATTTCAGTTTTATTTATTTCTTCTCAGATACTCTGTTTATCCAGATCTAAGATTCCCACTATATTCTTTTCTTTCTCTCGGAGGAAATTCTTTCAGTGCTTTATGCAAAGCAGGTCTACTGGTGACAAATTCCCTAGGTTTTGCCTGTTTAAGAATGTATTTTTCTTTAAATTTTGATGAATAACTTAACTGAATACAGAATTCTAGTTTGATGGATTTTATTTTTCTCACAACACTTTAAATATTTCACTCCATTTTCATTTGTATGGTTTCTGATGAGGAGTACAATAGAATTCTTGCCTTTGTCCCTCTATCAGTAAGATGGTTTTTCACACTGGCTTCTTTCAATATGTTCTCTTTATGTTTGAGTTTCTGCAGATGGAATATATGTTTAAAGTGTAGTTTTTTTCTTTTCTTTTTAATTTCACATTAATATGAGGGCACAATGATTAAGTTACAATGTTTGCATTTGTTAGGTGAGGTCCCTGTTGTAGTTGTCTACCTCACCTAGGAGATGTGTCATATACCCTTACATTGTGCTTATTAGGTAGGAGCACAACAATCACCCTTCCTGCTCCTTCTCTCCTTTTCCTCCTCCCCAAGTTGAAATAAATTGAGTTTTCTCACTAGGCTTTTTATTATTTATCTTGTTTCATGTTCTTTGAACCTCCTGGATATGTTGTTTATCATCTATTAACAATTTTGAAAAAACAAACAAACAAACGAGACTCATTTCTTCAAATATTTTTCTGCTTCTATTCATGTTTCTTCTTTTTCTGGTATTTCCTTAATATGTTTTTAGATATTTGTAATTGTCTCACATTTCTTTGACAGTCTGTTTTTGTTTTTCTTTTCTTTTTTTTGACATGCAATTAACATGTATTTTATTGTTCTTCATTACATTATTTCCCCTCACCTCCCAGTGGTAGGACAGAATCTATTCACAGAAAAGAATACAGAAAACACTAAAGCTCCTGGTAGAGGGAGAGAACTCCAGTGGGGAGAGAGAAGCTCTCTCCATTTCTCTCCCAGTCTTTCCCCATCTCCTCCTTTAGGCTTTTAGTCTCAGGGTATACATAGGTGCATGGGTTCC
>CAUYON010024752.1:0-15656 GCA_963573935.1 Arctocebus calabarensis | reverse complement strand
GGTAGAGGGAGGGCAATTAGTGGGAACACACCTACGGTGCATCTTAGCAGGGTACTGGCGAAACTTATTAAAGGTAGAGTATTAATGTCTTTATATAGTGATCAAGGAAATGCCATGAAGGATATCTGTAACAGTACAATCAAAATATTTCCGAATGTATATGAATCGTGCCCTGTGATTGCACCAATGTACATAATTATGATTCAATAAAATTATTAAAAAAAAAAAAAGAGAAGTCAGAGGGGTATTCAGGGACGTGGCAGGTTTTAGAAGGCTCATAATTCAGGTCTTTGTGACCACAAAGCCTGTGCTCTCCAGGAGGTTTAAAGACTAGATCCCTGAAAACCACTAGCTCTCTATGCTGGGTAACAAATTCTTACAACTTAGTGGATTAAACAATACATATTTATTATTTTACAGTTTCCATAGTTTAAGAATTCTAGGCATGGCTTACATAGGTCCTCTGCTTCATACTGTTACCATGTTGCAATCCAGATGTCAGCTGGAGCTATGGTTTTGTCAATCTCATGACTGAAGAAAGATCAGTTACTCAGGTTGATAGGACTCACTTCCTCAGGGCTGCAGGGTTTAGGCTTAGTTTCTTGTTACAGGCTAACACAACTCCTTGCCAGACAGGTGTCTGTATCATGGCATTTTCTTCATGGCAATCTACTTCTTCAAATCCAATAAGGGAAAAAGTCTCTGACCTGAGGGAAGTCCTAGTTTATTACTTCTAAAGGCTTCCATATGAAAAAGTCAAGTCCACCAGAATAATCTACCTTTTGATTATGTAATGCAAAATCAACTAAGTTTATAATCTCTTCACCTTTGCAACACTCTACTAGCTAGATGGAAGTCATAGATCCACTCTTTATTCAGAGGAAGCCCTTACACAAGGGAATGAACACCTGGACATCTGAATCATTTGAGGTCACTGTAGAGTCTGTCTGCCACAAAGAGGAACATGCTCTTATTATGGGCATAGATTTCCCTACACCAGCACTGAGTGAGCTGGGACCCCAAACCCAGTAATACCTTCAAATTCTGTGCACTTGAGGATGCTGTATGTAGCTATTTATTTATGTGAGAATCACATGTTAAATAATAAAACTAGTGTCATTTCTCTTGTATTTCAGGTCTTTTAGCATTAACTACTTCACTTACAAAGCAGTATGAAACATGTGTGATGTTTTAATTACAAAAAACTGAAAGGGCAGTGCCTGTAGCTCAGTGGGTAGGGTGCCGGCCCCATATACCGAAGGTGGAGGGTTCAAACCCGGCCCCAGCCAAATTGAAACAAAAAAATAGCCAGGCATTGTGGCGGGCACCTGTAGTCGCAGCTACTCAGGAGGGTGAGGCAAGAGAATCACCTAAGCCCAGGAGTTGGAGGTTGCTGTGAGCTGTGTGTGTGAGCAGCACTCTACTGAGGGCGATAAAGTGAGACTCTCTCTACAAAGAAAAAAAAAAAAAATGAAGCAATAGCCTGTATTGAAAGGGGTCAGTGAAGGGTGAGTTCACGAACCATGGCCATAGGCTCAGACTTTTTCTGGGATGATATGCTTCCTCCGCATCTTTGATAAGAGGGACTAATTTAAGGAGAAAGTTTGTAGCCAAATATCTGGGGATTTGATTCAATAACATCTTAGAAAGGCATTCTAATGAAATGGTTTCTATTAAAAAATATTTAATTGTGGCTCGGAGCCTGTGGCTCAAAGGGCTAAGGCGCCAGTCACGTACACCTGAGCTGGCGGGTTCGAATCCAGCCCGGGCCCGCCAAACAACAATGGCGGCTACAACCAAAAAAATAGCCGGGTGTTGTGGCGGGCGCCTGTAGTCCCAGCTACTTGGGAGGCAGAGGCAGGAGACTCGTTTGAGCCCAGGAATTGGAGGCTGCTGTGAGCTGTGATGCAATAGCACTCCATCCAGGGTGACAGCTTGAGGCTCTGTCTCAAAAAAAAATAATAAAAAATAAAAAATATGTAATTGTGACCAGAAGATCAAGAAATTAGCCTCAGAAACATCATGTACTCAGATAAAAATGTAAAGCTAGAAGTTCTGAATTGCCATCTCCTAAGAAGAATATAGTCTTTTAAAATAAGTGAGCTGTATTTTGGAGCTGCCTTAGCAAATGTGTACCCATAGGCAACTATCTTAAAGTATGCGAGCATAGGAATCTCCTAAACTCTTTGTGAATATTTAATGTAATAAAATACAAATGAGTTTTTGACAAACTATTAAATGCCATAGTAAAAAATTCATCTCACTGTTCTAGTATAAATTCACCTTGTCATAGAAGTGAATTTAAATTCAATTCATATTTACTGTTTTTTAGCATTTATGTACTCCTTGTTTTATTTTCTAAATAGATTTAATTGGATATAATTTACTTAATAAATTCAGTCATTTTAAGTGTGCAATTCCATCTTCAAATATATAAAGAATTGTGCAACCATCCTTGGTTAAATTTAATTGAGTAGTCACTCAATATTTTGAGACACTCTGAGGCACCTTCTTGCAGGAACAGAGGTTTCAGTGATAAATCAAATAAAACCAGATTTCTAGGAACTCCCAAGGCAGAGCTATAAGCTCTATAAGGTTAAATAAAACATGGGATAGTTGGCATGTTAAAGCTCAGACAAGATAGCTCTTCCTGCCACCTGATGGAGCAACCATTTGGCCTGGGTCACTGAAGGAAACATAAAAGTCAAATAATACCTGCAGCTGATATAACATTCTTATGCTATTTTCTATCACTGATGTTGAACTTCCTGCCAAATGAGGACTTCTTTCCTCCCTCACCGAGGGAAGTTCCTGTTGGTAATGGAAAATTTTCTTTCATCTTGCATCTCTTTGGGTCCTTACTGAAGAGCTATTAGACATGATGACATGATCAAAGAAAGAAAGAAGATAAAATTCTATTGGTAGGAATGTCCTAGGTTTTTCACAATTCAAAGTATATCAAAAGAAATCAGGCTTAAAAATCAAAAGTGTTGAGGCTGAGGAGGATGGATTGCTTGAGCTCAGGAGTTTGACACCAGCCCGAGCAAAAGCAAGACCCCATCTCTAAAAATAGCTGGGCACTGTGGCAGACACCTGTAGTCCCTGCTACCTGGGAGGCTGAGGCAAGAGGATCTTTTGAGCCCGAGAGTTTGAGGTTCCTGTGTGTTGTGATGCCACAGAACTCTACCTGGGCAAGAAAGTTAGACTCTGCCTCAAAAAATAAAAAATGTTAGTGAGTTATGGGTACAATCTAGTCACAACAAATTCTCAAAACAGAACTTTCTCTGGGTAGAAGCAAGAGAGACGTGGTTAAAAAGGGATATCAGAGACATTCTTCACACATCGTTGCTTCTTGGAGAAGGAGTGACCAACAAGATAAAGACATAAGCAGCTCTAGGGAGATGAGAGGGGCTCCTGCTGACAGCAAGAAAACATGAACTTCAGTTCTACAACCACAAGGAACTGAATTCTGCCAACCACCTGACTGAGCTTGGAAGCAGATTCTTCCCCAGAGCCTCCAGATAATACTCCAGGACAGCCAACACTCTGATGTCAGCCTTCTGAGACCTGGAGCAGAAAAACCAGCCAAGCCCACCTGAACTTCTGACCTAGAGAAGGTGAGGTTGAAGCATGTGGCCCTCCACAGGGGACTCCCAGAGTGCTTAGGCCATTGTGCCCTGACCTGGCACAGCCCAGCACGTGTCCTCAGAGCCTCTGACCTCCTGCAGCCAGGCACCGAAGACAAGCAATGTGTGGAACAGAAACAGCCAGAGGCCTCTGCACCCCAGGCCTTGTCCTTCTGAGACTCTAGAGTTTAGAACTACCCTGGAAGGAAGAGGAAGCCCAGAACATTATCAATATGTATCACTAGACTGAAAAAATGAGTTTCAGTGAGGACATACATTTAGAAAATAAAATATTACATATTTTGAAGAAATGGATGGTAATACATATATTCTTTAATCTTCATGATAGCTGGGCCATGAATATTACTTATTCACCAGACTCTTCTCTATTTCCTCTTTTCTGTCTTATCATTCTAAATACCTGAGATTCATGCTGACCCCTAAATATCTGGACCTTTGTTCAATGATCAATCCATGTATGTGGGACCTTTGAAAGAATATTTTAGACATTAATGTTGGTCTGGGAGTCATAAGATCTAGGTCAGTGTTACATTTGTGCATCCTTGAGAAAGTCATTTAACCCCTCTGGCTTCAGCACCTAACTTATTCCTCTGGTTGTTGTGATGGCCAAATAATCTATATGAAATTCTCTAGAGAGATATTATTTATATTACCAACTTTTGTGGCCATCTTCTCTCATATTTCAAGCAGAAGTTTTAGAAATCTGTTGTCTTCTTTAGGGAAGCTGCTGTCACCGATGCCTTCTTTATTCTTTATTTATATGAAGTGTGTTAACATACAAGAAATTTTGATTTTAACTATACACACACACACAAACACATATATGCACACACAAATTTACAGAGATCTCAAAGTACTTAGTAAAGACCTTTTCAGGGGCCCCCAAGCAGGACAGAGTTGAGTCTGAGTCTTCAGCAGGACACAGGCTGCCACAGTAGAGGAGGCTGGTACCGCATCATCCAGGAGTGAGCAGGATAACCTCACAGGTCCTGCTAGCAGGTCAGTTCCTCTGGGCATGATTAGGGGTCCTCCTCTCTGCCTCCTCCTTTCACTACCACTTGCCTCACTCAGCTGACAGAAACACAGCTTCTCGGTGGGTGGAAAAATATTTATCTGAACTTGAGGTCTCAGCTGCTTCCACTCACTTCACATTCCTTAGCATCAGAACTGGACTGGCCACTCAGAAGGGAACAGTGTGTGTAGAGATCAGAGAAGTATTATTTAAGCTAATCTGCATTGCTGGGTGCTGGATGTCAAAATCAGCTTCCTTCCTCTCGTTGAGCCTTTTTATTGTCTAACAAACAATAAAGGAGCCATTTCTGAAAATAGTACTTCGGACCCAGAACTAATGTGCAATGCTGATAGGGCTAAACATATCCCACTCAGCTAGATCTGGACTGCAACTCAAGGACATGAGCTTCCAAAGCAAGAGGCATTATTTGATAGTAAACTTTTAAAAGAAATATGCATAAAAAGAAGTACAGAAATCAAAAATGAATAACTCAATGAGTTGTATAAGCTGATTCATATGCCTATGGTCAGCACCCAAATCAAGAAATAGACAATATCAGCACTGCAAAAGCCCCTGCTTCTGCTATGTCCTAGACACTACACCCCAAGAACAGCCCTGATTCTAGCACTTGATGATCTTTCATTATCAATGTAGCATATACTTTGAAAATGAGTGACCAGTTTTGATTCTCAAATGTTGCTTCCAAATTGGTTCCTCAGCTTTGATGCTAAATGGAGAGAATGTGACAAGAATAAAATAAAGTCCAAGGGACCTCAACCTTTAACAAACTGGTACTGTTGTGAGACATTGTGGTATTATTAGGAAAAGAAGTTATGTATATTTTCAAAAACTTTTACAAGCTCTTACTTCTAACATTTAAGGATCAATGAAATGCCATCTTTGTGAATCTATTCAAGTCAGGATTTTTTGTAGGAAATGCTAGAAGGAGTATATGAGTAGATGCCTCCTTCTCATTACTGAATATGTATATAATTAGGATCACTATTTTCTGGGCTCAGCAAATTATAGAGCAGCAGGAAAAGGGCAGACCCAGCTGAACCCCAGGGATTAAATTGTACAGAAGGACGGCTTTTCCCCTGGCAAAGCTAAAACTTATGATGTTGACATCTTGACAACAGTGAAAGTTGCCATGAGCATTGGGACCTAGGGAGATATAAACAGGCCCTGCCTCGTGCTGCTGTTCCAGAATAGCCACCCAGAGTCATGCTGCACAGACTACCCAGGTGAGTGCACCTGCCGATCATGGACTGGGGCTGCCTTTGCATTAGAAGAAAACCTGTTCAAGGCAGGATTGGTCAGGGACAGGTAGTAAGAGATAAAGGCCTATGCTTCTCTGTCACTTCTGGAAGTACAAAGTGCCAGGACCCAGGGAAAAGACTGACCATTTCCCAACTGCCATCCAGAAACATCTGCTTCTTTCTGGTTCACAATGGAGCTGGGGCCATTGGGTAGCAGTGTGTTTGATGCACTATGTCCTAAGCTTCCCCTTCTTATACAGGTGGCAGAGGAGTAGGTGATATCAGCTACCAATGACATTTCAACCTGGGGGTGTAGAACCACTTAACTTCTGCAGTCTCCCCTCAATCTGTGTTTATGTATTGTTCCCTCCTGGCAGTGGGAAATTTTTACTTAAGTGGTATGTCTGATTTCTGATGTCCTTCAGTCCTTTCAGGATACAGTAGTCTCGAATACTTTATTAAGATTTTTTCCTTTAACAGCTCCAAAATACAACATACATACACATACACACACATACAATATATAATACACATATATAATTACAGAGAATTGAAACAAAACAACACACACATACACAAACAAAAAAACAGGCATGGGGATTCTTAATAACATTAACAATTGCTTTTAGAAAATGGTTCTTTAATATTTGCTAGGCACTGCATACATCAGTTCATTTACATGCAATCTCCATAAGAGACCAGTATAGCACAAAGTACCATTACTAGTTTAGAGATGAGAACCTTGGGCCTCAAGTAGGCTAAGTAATATGCCCGGGGTCATACAGACAGGCATGGGGAATTGGGAAAGCCAGCATTTGAACTACAGAGTGAGTGGCTGTTTACAAATTATGTTCCTATGAATCCTGAACTGCTACATTTCTCAGATTTAATGATATGCTCAAGAATCTAGAATACATATATGCCTTTTTAGCATTTTCTACAGAAAATCCTTACTTGACTAAATTCATACATACAGCAGTTTTTGATCCTTAAGTGCTAGAAGTAAGAGATTGTTAAAGCATTTCAAAAACGTACAAAGAACCTTTTTTCCCATCAGCTCCCAGAGTAAATATACATACAAGTATGTAGCTTTTCCAATCTAGGTGTGATACTCTTCAGGAAAGCAAAGGCAATTTCCTTATTTGGTGTCTCAGTGAACACAGAAGTACTTGTCAAAAAAGAAAAAATACAATGATAGGCAGATCAAAACAGAGATGAGGCAAGTAAAAATTGAACATTTATGCTTCTATCCATGTAATTATGTAGATCAGTGGAAGTCTTGAAGTTCAACTGATCCACACTTCTGAGGAGACACTTAAAGTCCCTACTGAATGTGTTGTCCAAAGTATATTGACATCTCTAGGCCATTTTGACATTCTTAAGAAAACAAAAACCACCTCACAATATTTTAAATGGATTATAACCCATCCATTCATCTCTGTAAATAATGTGCAGTTATATAATCATTAGCTTCACTTAATAATTTATTCATAATTTTTTTAGCATTTAATATCAGACAGCATGCTTGGTAACTTAGATGCTAGGGTTCCTATCACTGAGTGGAGAAAGAAAACAAGGAAATAGACAACACAGCTTGATGGATTCAAGGAAGGTGCACCACACGACAAAATTCTAAGCTGATCTGTGACAAATGGCAGCAGTTAGCTATGTGAAGGGCAGTCGTAGAACAAGAGATCAATCTTAGGGAGAGGATGCATATTCTTTTGTCAATCTTTCTTTTGTTTGGGAAGAGTCAAAAGTAATTCAAAAATAAATTTGATAGGAAGGAGAGGGCACCAAATTATAAAGAATGTAGATTTAAAGTTGACATGTGAAGCTATGTATGGTTTGTAAGAAACAAAGCAAAAGGAATAATAGAGTGTTGTTTTTAAAAAGTTCTTTCTGACTATCATACAGAAGGAGAATAAACAGAAAAAGGATACCATTTAAGCGTTTGGACAAATCACAATGTGAAATATTAGGGTAGGTTGGCCTATAAGGTGGGCCATTCCTGATTGAGAAAAATCACTAGATTTAACAAAGGTCAGAAGATAAAATCAGTAAGATGTGTCTCCTTAATTGGAGTCCATAGACCCCGAGATGGGGACACTTTTTCTAATGTTATTGGAGGAATTGCTGTTATGAATGAAACCCGGTTTCTCTGTCAACTTAGCTGGTAGCTACTATCTCTAGAACCTCTAAGGCCCAGACAATAGAGCACTGGCAGGGGATCCATCTGCCTGGGTCCTTCAAGGAGCTTGGGGGCAAGGGTCATTATAACCACAGCTTTGATGGCACAAATACATATGAGAGTTTAAAGAGTTTGGAAGTACTTACAGACTCTGGGGAATTACACATCACAGCTGGAGGGCACACAGAGATCAATGACAGCAAGGTGACAAAGGGACCTGTGGATCAATGCCATCACTGGGTCCGGGGCGTTATCTAAACAAGTTTCCCTTGGTGGATTTAAAGCAAGCAGGCACCAACTCCAGGATGTCCCAGAGACTAAGAGGTCAACACTATACATATCTGTGTAGCCCATGAGAAGTATGAGCTTCAGTAGGGCCAGACAAGCTGCATTCAGCTGTCCCATAATGAAGTCACCAGAGAGTGTTTATATAAGACAAATATCTGTATCAACCACATTGTGGAACTGGGTGGGATTTGCTGGGGTGGGGGAGGAGAACTGGAAATAGTGTTAAGGGTGACTGAGCCCTGCTTCTGGTATAAGAAAATTCAATTTATATTTAAAATAGATGCTGAGGTAACATCAAGTTATAAGCATTTACTACAAGTGTTCTTGGTAGAGGTGGAGCGTATAAACAGATAGGCAGAAGAAAAAGATATCAGCTTCAATCTGATTTGGCCCACATGGAAGACTGGGAACACAAATATTACCACAGACTTAGTCCCACCTTGAGGAAAGGGGGATGGCCTTTCCTACTCCCCTATCTTTATGTTAGTTGTAGGCCAAGGTCTACCATATGGGATTCCCTGTGAAACTATATATATTTGACAGGGAATTTCAAAGTGCAATTACGCATATTTGGAGAAGCTATGATTCTTTATTAGGTCCATCCTGATTTGAAGGATGAATGTATGTAGGCTGGTAAAGAGGATCTGGGTGAAAGGAAAGGAGTCATCTAAGATGATACCCAGGATCATGGCTTAGAAATTGGCTGAGTGATGTTATCCTTTGCTTAACTATTGTCTAAGAAAAAAATGGTCATGTAAATTTTAGATTTTAGGCATGAGGGATATACAGAAGGATATCTTGGAAAGGCAGGTAAATGCCCTAAAATTACTGCTTAAATTGTAGTTATCATCACCAGACCAATGAAAGCAAAAACAAAAGAGGAAAGGCACAAAGGAATGAGATTAGAGACCTGGTAGGATAGAATCATGTCCATTTACATATTTTTGAGTGGAAACTGTTCTTTCCACTAATTACAGAGAAAAGCCACACATCTGAAATATGTCATTTTAACTTATGTTTCTCAAAAGGTTGTTCCTAATTCCGTCTATGATGTCAGATGATGATCTGGAGTAACCTCATCCAGGCAATAATCTTCTTTTCTCTTAATGGATCTGGCATTGGAGGGAATTTCTTTTTATTTGTGAAGCATGTGCACCTATTTGTCATGGGTCCTAAGAAAAAAACCATAGACCTTATTCTCATCCACCTGACTTTTTCTAATGCAATAATACTTTGTATCAGAGGATTTCCAGATGTAATGTCAGCTTTTCAATTCAGTAACTTCCTGGGTAATTTTGGTTGTAAAGCTATAACTTATCTGGGGAGGGTGGCTCGGGGCCTTTCCATCTGCACCACCTGTCTCCTCAGCGTAGTTCAGGCCATCACCATCAGTCCCAGAACCACCTTCTGGAGAAAACTCAAACCACAGACTGCATGTGACCTTCTTCCCTGTCTCCTCCTCTTTTGGATCTTTAATTTTTTTATTAGCTCTAACTTGCCCACCTCTATCATAACAGTCAGTAGTGTGAACAGGTCTGAAATGAGCTCATATGTTGGTTACTGTTATTTGTTACCATCTAAGCAAACAGTTAAATGGCTTTTCCTCACTCTCATGGCTCTCCGGGATGTCATCTTTCAGACTGTCATGGGCTGGAGCAGTGGGCACATGGCTCTTCATCTATATAAACATCACAAACGTGTCTTCTACCTTCAGAGCTCCAGGTCTGCAAAACCATCCAGCCCCGAGATCAGAGCGACTCAACGTACTCTGATTCTCATGACTTGTTTCCTTTTCTTTTACTGGACAGATTTTATTTTCTCCTTCTACATAGGTTCCACCTTGACAAATGATTCTGCAATTTTAAATATTAAAGTATTTCTAGAATATGGTTATGCCAGTCTCAGCCCTTTGGTGCTGATCAATAGGGATGTATGCATTGCTAAACACTGGAGTGCTCACTGAGAAGTGGGAATTACTTTCTTTATCTATTCCTCTGGGAACTAAGGCTTCTATACTTTAGGGACTGCTTTTGCCCATATGTATTCAAAGCATTAATTAATCAAAGATTATAAAAACAGATTCACTCTTTAAGAAGAATCCTGGTATGAAGCAATCTTGTTCATAGGTACTAGGAAGTTGGAAAGAGAAATTCCTTCCAGTCTCTCACTCTGCCATTCCTATCATGCAATTTTTATCTTTTTGCTTGCACAAAATTTTTGCTCCATTATTTAATTAGCATTCTGAGCATAAAGGACAAGGAGGAAAGTAACAAAATCGTGAGACTATAATCTAGAAATTATATACAGTCTCTATATTATACATATAAGGTATAAAGTCTGACAATTAAGTTTGCAAATTCATCCTAGAAAAAGTGCTACGTATCTCACTGGCAAATATCACTATGGTCACCTTTGAAGTAATCCCTTGGGAAGCTATGCACTGATGCTAGCACCTAGTCTACTCTTCAAAGAAATTTTAGAACTCTTTCTGGAATGGCCAATAGAGCTATTATTATATTAGTCTTGGTGTACTGAATGTCATCATAATGTCTTCCTTTTAATATTTCCTTTATCTTCAGGTAAAAAAAAAAGTGACTGGTAGCCAGATCAAGTGAGTAGGGAGTGTGTTCCAATACAGTTATTTATTTATTGGCTGAAAACGCAGATCTGTGTGAGCTGGTACACTGTCGTGATGCAAGAGCCACACCTTTCTTATGCCAACAATTTCAGTTGAGATTTTCCTAACAGTTTCTCTATTGATATTTCTTGGCCTTCTATGCTTCTCACAATCAACCAAAAATTATGATGCACAATTTGATGAATTTTGGCAATGTATTTTTCAGTTCTGCTTCTTACCAGCTGCACTGACCTCTCTTCAATAGCAACACCTTCTATCCCCTCAGAAAAACATTTAATCCATTTGTACATTGCCATTGTACATGGAATTATCCTCATAAACTCAGACTACAACCTCCCTCATTTCATTTCCACTCTTGCCAAATTTAATAAGAAATTTACAAAGGTTTGTTGGTTGCTCTAATTAAAGCTCCAATATTCTCACAATGGTACACAAAAATACACAACAAAATTGAATGCTACTGAGCAAGACATCACCGCACATCAACACACAGCTGTGAGACCTTGATATACCAAGGTTATGAAAATTAAACCTTACTGATTTGTTTGTACAGTGCTGCCAACATAAGTGCAGGGTGGCAAGTTTACAAACTGTCAGAACACATATGTGTACATAATTTAGGGAAACAAAACTTTTTCAGAAATCTCCATCAGATATTTGAATAGATTGTTAAAATTATGTTACTTGACCATCTCTAAATGCAAATCTGACTAAGAAATGTTTTCTACTGGGACACATTCCTTTCCTCAAAAGAAAAATCAAGCAACTAGTTCTTTGTGAGGAGAATTATGTGACTGATGACGCCAGATCCCACTCCAGTCATTTAAGAAGGAAAGAGACTTTGAGAGAAGAAAAAAGAGTAAAGACTGTTCCCCATCTGTGTTTTTGGAATATGTAAACCTGTCTTCAAAATGTTTCTTAATATGAGATATATCTTTAAAATAATTAAATTATCTGGCAGAGAGACTGGTCCATAATGATGTTGAATTAGTTATTTAGAGATTAATAATTGATTCAGAAAGTTAGACATGAAGAGTGAGGAAACATAGCTTAAAGTGGGCAAGAAGGTGTGAGATGAATAGCAGAATGTTTTGTGAGGCTAAGATGTGTAAGTAAAATACTAACAGAGATTTGAAGTCTCAGAGTTACTTTTTTGACAAAATTAGGATACCAAGAGTAGAGCTGGGGTGTCTGGGCACTGTACTCTCAGAATACTGAAAGAATCTCAGTGTCATATCGGAAGTACTATGTTTAGGCCAGCATCTCAGTGCTCATATAACATCTCAATCAACTTTCTCTAGTCAGAGCACTATAACAATAAATTACCCAGCATAATTTTCAATTTCATGGGACAATAATTTTTTTGAGGAAAGGATAGTTTGCTCTACAATAACATGATGTCTTTCTAATGAACTACCTTCAGTCTTCATAAGTTAGAGCAAAGATAAGTACAACCCTTGACCACAAGCATATCTTGAACTTGTAGCAGAAAACAACCATAAGAAAAGGCATACAAAATTTTGCCATGTATAACAGAAAGATTTTTGGCCCAAACTTTTAGGGAAAAACCTTTCATTTAAATAATTCAAATTTATACTTGTTTGTCTTAGCATTTTTAGTATTTATTTTTAATATATCATTGTACAAGAAATTTTATGTAACAAATAATTACAAAACACAAGAACAGATCAAGGTACATGCCAATAATTTTTATAAAAATATCAGATTGCTAGCTTCCACCTTAGCTGCATAAAGAGAAATAGGTTGCTCTTCATTGGCTGAGAATGCTTTCATTGAAAGTTTATCATAAGTTCAATTTAAACAATTACCATATTTCAAGGTATTATTTTGCATACAAATATCACTATTGATTTCTAGAGTTACTCATAGCATAAATAAAAGAATTAAAAATATTTATCTAGATATGGAATTAGTACTACGTAGCCATTATAAGGTGTGTCCTTATTTTTCCCTCAAAAATTTGGACAAGAATGTGTCTATACATGGAAAAATATGATAAATGCAGAAAGTTTAATCTTTATGAATCAAGATAAAGAGTACAAAAAAGAAAAGAAGCCAAAGGTCCCATTTTATCTGTAACCCTGCACTATTCTTTGTGCTAAATGAACTCAAACTTCAAAAGTTTCAAATTCATAATACATTTGCCCTAATCATTCTAAAAAAGAAATAGTTTTAAAATAATATCTTTAAGTTTCTTTATTGCTAGTTTTCCTGCAGTATTACTTTTATTCTATAAAATTAAAAGCCTGACAGTTCAAGAAGAAAAACTAAAAATATATTTATTCCTCATTTTCCCTTATAATTCACATCAAAAGTATAGTAATAGAATTAAATAGCAACAGAAAAATGTAAATACAATGAAGTAGCAATAGTGGGTAAAAGACAAAAGTTTTTTGGAAGTCAGAAAGCAGATACATCTAATAGAGTGGAATGAAGAAGACATTGACAATCTGAAGTGTGAGAATAAGAAAATACTGATACGAGGAAAGCAAGCAGTTAAGTCTAGATGCCCATGGAGACTCAGGAATTGCAATATGAGCAATAGTAGAGGGTCAAGTGAACAACTGTAAGTCAATAAGGGAATTCCCTACCTATTGTCCAGATTGGTAGGGAAGTGTATGTTAGATGTTTATTTTAGTATTCTACAGGGGAAAAAAAAATAACTATTAGGATTTCCAAACTTACAACCAGATAGATCATATCTTGTTATTATCTTCTAACTAACTAAAGTTTTGGGTAAAATTAATGCAAATCTTTTTGTTTAGTGAAATAAATATTGTATACAATTTCAAACAACCTAATTCTAGATAAAAATTGAAGTATCTTTAAATGCCTTTTTGGCTTGGTATAAAAGTAATAGTCTTTACGACCCACCAAAAGGGTAAAATCAAGTTCTAGATACTGGTTCTCAACCTGTGGGTTGTGATCCCTTTGGTTTTTTTGTTTATTTGTTTGTTTTTAAGACAGAGCCTCAAGCTGTCATCCTGGATAGAGTGCCATGGCATCACAGCTCACAGCAACTTCCAATTCCTGGGCTCAAGTGAGTCTCCTGTCTCCACCTCCCAAGTAGCTGAGACTACAGGTGCCTGCCACAACGCCCGGCCCTTTTTTGGTTGCAGCCGTCATTGTTGTTTGGCAGACCCGGGCTGGATTCCAACCCGCCAGCTCAGGGGTATGTGGCTGGTGCCTTAGCCCGTGGAGCCACAGGCGCTGAGCCATGATCCCTTTGTAACAATGAAAATACATCCTACATATCAGATATTTACATTATGATTCATAACAGGAGCAAAATTACAGGTATGAAGTAGCAACAAAAATAATAATAATATTAATAATAATAATAATAATAATTGGGGGTCACCACAACATGACGAACTATATTAAAAGGTCATGGCATTAGGAGGCATTAGGAAAGTTGAGAACCACTGGTCTAGAAGAAAATGAGAGCAAAAAATAAGTGTTAGCCTTAGGCTTGTACCCACCACTGCAATCCTGAAGTTCTACTTTGGAGACTGCCTAGTGTATAGCTGAATAAAGATAAATTTAGGGACTATTAAAGAAAAAGTACAATAGGAGATTCCCACACAAATCTGAAATCTTAGAGGGATATAACTGTAGAAAAATATGAATAAAAATAACCCATTGTACAGAAATGGCTATGAAGAAAACTTTCTTGACTTATTTATTAATTTGAATGGAAAAATTCCCCCCCAAAATTTTTGTGTTCATAAGCTGACTGTTATGGCTAAACTGTGCAGAATTCATATGTTGAAGTCCTAATGCCTGATCCCTCAAGATATGACTATAATTTGAGATAGGGTCTTTAAAGAGGTAATTAAGGCTAAATGACAACATTAGAGTGGGATTTTCTAAAAAATGATTAGGACACAGACACACAGAAGGAAGTCTGTATGAAGATATAGAAAGGATCTACAGAAGGATCTCTCTAACCCCCCAAAAGAAATGTCTAATCCTACAACCACCTTGATTCCAGATTTCCAGCCTCCAGAACTGTGGGAAAACAAATTTCTACTGTTTAAGCCACCCAGTCTGTGGTACTTTGTATGGCAGTGCTCGTAAACTAAAATGCTGGCTTTAATAAGATTTCATAGTTTTTGTTTCCTTTCTTTAAGTTTCGTTTTATTTTTATTTTGTTATATGGTCCATATAATACCTTAAGCAAAAGAAGTCTTTTTTGATGCATGAAACCTTAATGCAGGTATTAAAGAATATCCACAGATAATGGTGCAATAAAAAATGAGAAGCTTGGCTCGGCGCCTGTGGCTCAATGGGCTAAGGCGCCAGCCATGTACACCTGAGCTCAGGGGTTCAAATCCAGCCCAGACCCGCCAAACATCAATGGTGACTGCAACCAAAAAACGGCCGGGCATTGTGGTGGGCGCCTGTAGTCCCAGCTACTTGGGAGGTAGAGGCAGGAGACTCGCTTGAGCCCAGGAATTGGAGGTTGCTGTGAGTTGTGATGCCACAGCACTCTACCCAGGGTGACAGCTTGAGGCTCTGTTTCAAAAAAAAAAAAAAAATCTTTCTGGATAGGTAAACTGGTTTAAACCAAAAGATAGAAATTACTCTTAAGGATGAT
>CAUYON010024750.1:0-61259 GCA_963573935.1 Arctocebus calabarensis | reverse complement strand
GGAGGCCGAGGCAGGATACTCGCTTGAGCCCAGGAATTGGATGTTGCTGTGAGCTGTAATGGCACAGCACTCTATCCTGGGTGACAGCTTGAGGCTCTGTCTCTAAATAAATAAATAAATAAATAAATAAAATCTAACTTTAAAAAAAAAAAAAAAATGTTATTCTTAACTGATCTAACAGGTAACAGATTTTTCAAAATAATAATAGCAACCTTATATTGGTTGGTTATAGCTTACAGATAAGTGAATGACGTGTTATAAGGGACAGGAAACCAAGATTCTATTGTAGAGAACCCCACTCCCTCTGAAGTAGCATAATGTTACTGGAAAATTAACTGAGACAGTTATAAAGGTCTATTGCAAGCTTAGGGCACTTATCAAGAAATTTTTAAAGGTAAATTTGCAGACAAGAGACAGAGGAAATCATACAGAAAACTCAACTAAAACCACAGAAAGCAGAAAAAAACTGGAAGACCAAAAAATAATAATAATAATCCAGCTATGTCAATAATCACATGATGGACTCAGAGAGGGTTGAGGGCTCTGACCAGGAGATGCTGGGGCCTCCAGGCTGCTGACGTCCTGTTTCTTGCTGTGAAAATGGATCAGCTTGCACAGTCACAGGTGCACCTAGGTACATGAACACTTCAACCAAGGTTTCTGAGAGGATTTTTTTACAGTATGTGTGTTTTTGGAAGAGCATTCCTGTTTCCCCAGCTCAATAGGTGCCAGCGTGGGGGGGATGCGTCCCTGAGTGCATTCTTCAATTGATCATGGAGTTAGGGGTCCAGGGAGGGCGGGGAGAACGGGTTCTAGAACATGATGAGACTGCTAGTGGGCACTGGGCACGCTGGCCGAATTGGCCACTTCTCTTCATCTCCCTGCTCGGACACACGCCTGGGCCTGGGCCTGTCAGAAATGAATAAGGCAAAACAGCATAAGCTAAGCACAGGGCTTCTGAGCTCTGACTACTTGGGTTCAAATCCTGCTTCTACCACTTGTTAGCTGTGTGACTTTGAAAAAGTTGTTTAAGCTCTCTAAATGTTTCTGGGTCTTCAGACAGTAACTAGATAATGATAATTAAATTGTGAGATTTAAGAGGAGTCATCCGCACAAAGAGCTTAGCAGACTGGCAGCATGCCTGGTGCGTGGTTAACACGTGCCATGTATTAATATGTCCTATGTGTACACAGCATGGTATTTGATTATCCTCCCAACAAATGGTACACAACCTGCAAAATACAAACATGAAATAGATTCATAAGTATTTCTGGTGTGGTCTGAAGGTTTGATATTTACAGCTGCAAAAAAAAAAAAAACCTAATATACATCAGAACATTTGCAAAACACCATTCGTATAATGAGGTTGCAAACTATAAAACCGAGAGGCCAAAGACCCATTTGAAGTAGCTACCTGTATGCCTTTTATGTGGCCCAGTTTACTCTTAAAATTATAAGCTATCCAAAATCAAAAGGAGTAACAGATATGCAGCGAAATATATGAAATGTAAAAAAGACCTTTATGAGGTACAGGTAAATTACAATTGCAATTCCCAGTTAATGAACTCAGGTTTATTTTGTTTGATACATGAACCAATATTTTCCCCAATACAATTTCTTCTAGCATCATACTTCCTCGAGTGTTTTAAGCTAATGCTCTAAGTTTGAAAATAGAGGAAAATGTGTATGCAGTATTAAAAAGATCTCACATCTGACCATTAAATTCAGTTAAGATTAACAGTTATTCAGGAAACCATAAAGAATGGGAGAGAGGGTCCAGTTTCAAATTGAGGAGATGGAGATGAAGTTGCTTCTTGTAACTGCAACGATCCTGCAAATCCAAGTTTCCAAGCTGGCAGGGCTAACCCAATGACATGTTTTATTTGCCAAGCATAATGTTTCAAAGGATTTTGAACTCAATGCCTTATAGGGCATTCAGTTTTGTTTTTTTTTCCCTGCTGCTCATTGAAAGAAGAAGAGTTCTCTTGAGCCACATATTAAATACACAAACACTAACAAAAGCCGATTAACAACAACAACAAAAGGTCTGTGCATGATTTCCATAAAATCCAACGCCACACATAACAGGCCTCAATCTGCACACAGCCCACGGGTTGCAGATTGGACACAAGGTAAAGCCGGCCCTGCTAGTTACCCTTCCTTAGCAATTAAGCCCTTTGGCTGTTTAGGGCTAGGAAACAACACAGCAGTGTTACAGAGACAAGGTTTAGACACACTTAAAGCATGAACTTACACTTCTACAACCTAGATAGCTTTCGGCTTTCTCATTTAAAAAATGCTGTTATCATGTGCACCAAAGGCAGACGTTATGAGTATGTGAAGCCCAGTGTAAGAGCTGCGGTTTATATCATCAGGAACCTTTAACGTAGCTGTTATGGGCTGAAATACGCTCCCCCACCCAGGACTCACACATTGAAGCTCTACTTCCCATTACCTACCTCTAAAGTACAGAGCCTTTAAAGAGATGATTAAGTTAAAATGAGGTTCTCCGGATGAATCTGACTATTGTTAGAATAGGATAAGGGGGAATCAGGCAACAGAAAGACCCCAGGGAGGCAGAGGAAAGACCAGCCAAGGAGGCGCCGTCTGCAAGGCCTTGGAGGAAGCCACCCCTGCTGCCACTCAGATCTCAAACTTCCAGCCTCCAGAACTGGGAGAAATAAACTTCTGCTGTTTCAGCCTGGTCTGTTTCACCTGGTCTGTGGCATCTTATTTTGGCAGCCATACGAAATCAATACATTAGATAATGTCACCCTATCCTTTGCCTTTTTGGCTTTTGTGACACCTTAAACCCAAACTATTATTTTACATTATTAAGCATCACACTGATGAAATCTGTGAACTGAACCCCCCCATTCCTCCTCCATGTTCCATCTGGAAGCACCCAGGCTGAGCAGCATCTGTCCACGCAGAAGCCGGTGCCAGGCAGCTGCAAAACAGGCCAACGTCAAAGATGCTTTGGGTCAGACTGACCACAGCACAGCACAGTTCTTTCACACTGAGTCCATCCATTTACCAGGAGAAAGAGGCCTGGGGAGTGAATGAGGAAGAACTGCAGAGGCAGAAATGGATCACGGGGAGGCCAGATGCTGGGTTTGGTCTCTTGCAAAGCCTTGGAGCAAAATACAGAGGCTCAACACTGACCCCTGCTGGTCAAATGCTTGATCTACAGACTGGTCCTCAGCCACGTTTTCACACTTTTTACTTTAGAAAGTTAAAAAAAATAAACCAACCTGTACAAACAAGCAAGAGGCCTTTATAAGACATAAGGAAATAATCTCTGTGTTTTTCTATGTCTCTCATATGTCTGGATTGGATTTTCTTTCAACCACTTTCATGTAAATTTAGGAACACAGGATACAGGGTATAGTTTTCAATTATTTTCCATGCCAAATTTAGCTGATTATAATGGCAAAGCACTGGGTGTTATGGTTTCTTATGGTGAAAACACAATTACTTCAGGTCTAATAAATACCTTAGCTTTGTCTTAACATAGCAAATATTAACTTAACCACTGAATAACTTAAAAATTCAATACAGAGAAACACCCCCAAATGACTGTTTAGATAATATCTGTCATGAAAAAAATACCTCTGATAAACAGTTATTACAGGAACTAGAGCCTTTTGATTCTTAGTTGAAAAACCACCAATAGTAATGTACATGTGTCATTCTCAAGGAAGAATTAGGCACACTTAAAATCCCATGAAATGCTCTGCTGTCTCCCAGCCACCTCTGGGGCTGACCACAGTGCTCAACTCACTGGTCTGTGGTTACCACTGTCCCTGCACCCTGGGCCCAGCCACCCAACTACTGGTAATTCTGAATCAATCAGGGAAGGTGGTCGGAGGCCACGAGACAAGGGGGCACAGACCACTGAGAAGCACCAGCACCAAGATTCCCAAGAAATGAAGAAACACTGTCTTGCGTTTATTATACAATCATGAGATAAAATAGTTTTTAAACTTTTTGAGACAGAGTCTCACTCTGTCACCCTAAGCTAGAGTGCTGTAGCATCATAGCTCACAGCAACCTCAAACTCCTGGGCTCAAGTGATCCTCTAGCCTCAGCCTCCCAAGCAGCTAGGACTACAGGTGCCTGCCAGGATGCCTGACTAATTTTTCTATTTTTGGTAGGAAAGGGGTCTCGCTCTTGCTCAGGTTGGTCTCAAACCCCTCAGCCCAAGCAATCCACCCACCTCAGCCTCCCGGAGTGCTAGGATTACAGATAGAACAGCTTTTAAAATAAGGTCCTGAGCTGCTTAATATTTCTGACAATGGCAGATCACACATATGAAGGTGGTCCCATGAGGCGACAATACTGTACTTTTCGACTATACCATTTCTATGTTTAGATACACAAATACTTACCCTTGTGTTACAACTGCCTACAGCACTCAGCACAGTAAGCTGCTGTCCAGGTGTGTAGCCTCGGACAGACAGGCTGTACCATCGAGCCTAGGTGTGTAGTGGGCTAGATTTGTATAAATAAAGTCTATGATGTTCACACAACAAAATCACCTGGTGATGCATTTTAAACAACACACGAGTGTGCTAATCATGCACATGAAGACTCATATGTGGCAGGTGACAGACCAGGTGCTTACAGACAGCAGCTCACTATGACCCTAAGAAATGGGTTCTCTCATTATCCCCATTTTACAGATGCGGAACCTGAGGCACAGAGAAGTTAAGTAATTTGCCCAAGGTCACACAGCTAGTAACATACCAAAAAGCAGCCAACTGGAGCAGAAATGTCCAATGATGGCAAAATGGTAAAATGTCATTACTGGTCCAGTGATGCCCAAGGGCTACAACTTCTCTTTGTTTTTATTTTCTATCTCGATGAAACATTTCCAGCTGTTATCCTCTCCTAAAATAAAAACAAAAACAAACAAACAAACAAAAAAAAAACCACTTGTGGGATCCATCATGTTCCTGATAGCTGTGAACTGTCTTCCCCTCTGGAAAGGTGGAAGGAGACAGGGTACATGTGCTGTCGCCCTGCACCACACTTTCTAGCTCAGCTGCCTTGAATTTCTTCACTAGAAACAATAATGTTCTTCCTTGGATACACTCCCTCAAGCACTATGCCAAGTACAGGGCTAAGAGCGCTGTGAGCACACAGACACTTCAGTGTAAGAGATACTTCAGCAGGTTGGATGTGATGGTGGCTGAAAACTGAGCATAGTGCAGGGTCAGGGGGCTACCCAGAAGGGATGACACAAGAACGGAGTCCCGTGGACAGGTAAGACCTGCCTTCTTCCACAAGCATTAACTGACAAGAGAGTGAGGGAGTTAGTGGGAGAGAAAAGAGGCAAAAAGCCTTCTCAGGCCAAGAGATGACACATTCAAAAACACTAAGGTGAGTGTCTACATACGACTTCAGGGAACTGAAAAACATAACAGGTTCTAATAAAGATTACAGATGGCTCAGCACCTGTAACTCAACGACTAGGACGCCAGCTGCATACACCAGAGATGGTGGGTTCAAATCCAGTCCAGGCCTGCCAAACAATAACAACAATTACAACAAAAAAATAGCCAGGCATTGTAGTGGGCACCTATCGTCCCAGCTACTTGGGAGGCTGAGGCAAGAGAATCACTTAAGTCCAAGAGTTGGAGGTTGCTATGAGCTGTGAAGCAACTTTACTCTACCCAGGGCGACAGCTGTGACTTTGTCTCAAAAAAAATTAAAAAAAATTACAGCTAAAACGGCACATTCTTCCTATATTTGATCTTCCCCAAAACAGCCCCTACTGATAACATGTGCTCCTAACAGGGGCACCACTTCCAGGTTTAACAAAACTTTTGAAATAGCACTTCCAGATAACCCATGATCGTGTGTGTTGATTACTTTGTGTGGTCCTTTAGAAAGACTGCCCCCTTGAGAGCAGATTATTTATTTTTCTTTTTAAAGATTGAAAAATATTTTAGTCTAACCTGATTAAAAAAAAATGATAAAGGATTGACCACCCAGAGGGCAATAAACTTGAAGAGATTAAAAAGTCATAAAAGATACAAATCAAAGAAATGAAAGAAAGTCCATCCGCCTACAGCTGGGCCTGGCTGCCTCTACAGGAGCTGATTACTGGCCCTTCAACGCCAACTTAATCATCCAGCTGACAACACTTGCTGTTTAGGAAAGAGCTTCTGCAGTGAAATTAATCTCTTTATGTAAAAGAATAAAATCAGCAGCATTACTCTTAGAAGCTTTAAGAAGAAAATGTGTGTGCACATTAAATGCTGTGTAGAAAAAAGGTGGAAAATAAATAAAATTAGGACTAATTTCATATAATTATAAATAGCTATCAAAATCAACTAGAACCCTACACTAATGTGCTAGGTTCTAACAAGCCACACAAAAAATTCTAATCCATGACAGAAACGCCTTACCCAGTTTAATTAACCAAACTAAATTCAGGGTTCTGACTATATTGAAACTGAGTACAGACTCATGAGCCTCTAACTGGATACCTGCATTAATAATTACCATTTACATAGGATTATGGTGTTTAACACCAAACCAGTCTGCTTACATTTCCACCTGATGACAAGGAACTTGAGGCTCAGAGAGGTTAAGTAGCTTCTCTAACGTCACACAGCGTGAAGGAGTAACTTTGAACCATTCTGCACAAATCCAAGTTCCCCTCTTAGGCACTGTGTTCCTCTGACTCTCCAGTCAGATCTAAATGTTTCTAGAATCTGGCTGGGCTGGCAGAAAACTGTAGAGCCAGCCTGATTATCTGTCTCCACCCTAAGAAGTTTTCCCCATTAGAAAGTTTTTTTTGGTACCTGAACTCCTCAAAACATTTCTCAGAATTTCTCAGTAATTTCCTGTCTGTGAAGAAGCAAAGCGCTGTGTCCATAAGACACAACTCTCCCAAGCAGAAAGCTGGGCATCTCCTATGCTTAGAAGTAGTACTCAGCCTCATTATCTTCAAGGCTTAATTCTTGTTTCTAAACCTTTTGAGAAATTAAATAAGGATGATGACAGGAAAGCTAGAGAGACAGAAATATCCATTCACTGTACATGCAAGTGGATTATTCATTGTTCCCTGTGTTTACTGTGGATACCAAAATATAATAAAGCTTCGAGGTTAGAATTAGCTTTTTATAAGTGAAAGAACATGGGAATTCTCACATACAGTTAATGCAGCTATGTGAAACCCCTGAGTACAAGCGTATGCTCAGCAAGTGAGCCCGAGAGGAGAATGGGCTTCTGCAGAGTCTTCTGGAAGCCTCCAGACTCCGAGGAGACCAATGGTTAGAGAGTTACAGACAATAGCCACTCTGTGGGCCAACGCTATTGAAGGCAGAGAAGGTGGAATCTCCAAGTTCACCTGCACTGAACTTCTCAAGAGATACTGCTGCTTTTCCTCAGCTGCTACTTTGGGGAAATTTAAGAATGATCTTGCATTTCACCACTCAATGGTGTATGGGGAACACTTTTTTTTTTTTTTTTTTTCAGGAAGCAAGTGGTTATCTTTTCTTCTCTGATAAAAGCCAAGGCTTCAAAGAGATAATGGAGCTGAACCAAAATAGCTAAGCCACTCTTCCCACTTACAAATATTACATAAAGTCTCCTGTTCAAAGGCTGGAGGGTGTAAAGCTACTCTGCTGAAAACAGGCTCTTTTTCAACCTCATGAAAAAAAGAGCACAGAGGGCGGAAAGCCCTGCAGAGGGCAAGGGTCCCGTTGTGCTGGGCATCACGTCCCCACTCCCTTCGTGATTTCCTCTATGTAGCAGTTTTCAACTTGTGGGTCGTGACCCACAGGAACTGTATTAAAGGGCCATGGCATTAGGAAGGTTGAGAACCACTGCTCTATAGCAACAATGTCCCCAGTAAGGACCACAATCTGGCACAGCTGGGCAAGGGCAGAGTGGGACACAGACAGATCGTCAGCTGCCAATTCAGTCTTGGAGACAGCTACTCTCTCTCCTACTGGAAGAGGCCAACGTGCACCAAAACCCAAGCCTGATGAAGGCATCTTCATAATGGATACCAAATGCAAACTGTAATTATAACCATTAACTGTAACCCAAATGCGGGTTACCAAATGAACTGTAATGGTTCATTCCTTTTCCTTTGGCCAAGACGTATCCAGAGCATCAACCCCAATCTCTGGTAATTCATTACCAATTCATGGTAATCCTGGTTCCACTCTTCCCATGGCTAACAAGCTACCCATCATCTTTTAGGGTCCCCTGGACATTTTCTTTCTTTCTGTTGTCAGATCCTAGACTGGGGAGTCTCACAAATTCGTAGGCCTAATCCACCATTCTTGTACCTCCTTCATTCATCAGACATTTCTGAGCACCTCCTGGGCTCCAGACGCTGTTACAAAGAATGCAAACATGAATGCTACACAGCCTTTGTCTTCCCAGTCTCGGTGGGGAAGAGAGATTTCTAGATTAAAAAAAAAAAAGAAAAACATATAAATACGCATATGCATGTGTATATGTGTATATATATATATATATCCCATATATATATTCCTATGTAACAGAAGTCACAAAGCAAGGCATATCCAACTTCACAGAGGAAGCAATGACTATGTCAGCTTGGTACACACAGAGAAGGCTCTGCGTACGCTGCAATGCCTAAACTCACTCTTAACAGAGAATTTAACAAGATTTCAGGTACAGAAGAGTGGGAAGGAGGAAGAACAAGGCATCAAGATCTAAACGAGTATGCTGTGGTTCAGAAAGGGCAGTAGATTCAGTGTGGCTGGGACACAAATGCAAGGAAGGGATAAGGGTGTGGTCAGAATCACAAAGGCCCTGATGGCACACCATGCAAACTGGAGTATCCCTGTCAGTAATGGACAAGCTGGAGAAGCGCTGAGAAGATCCAAAATGTAGCCACATTAGCCAGAAGAAGTGCTTTATTTCACTTACACAGTATTTGTTAAACAGAGGACTTAACAGCCAACATCCCAAACTTAGGAAATTTAAAGAATCTTGGTTTCTTTTAAAAAGTAAATTAATCTGGCAATAGTGATCCAATGTTCCTACATAGGGACATATGTGTGAGTAGTAGCCTAGTTTAAATTATTGAGCCCACGGCCACCCTCAGCTGAAAGCCTGTGAGTTGGCCATCCCTGATTTTAACAGAGAGGTAACAGGATGAGATGGGGGTCACAGGAAAATAACACTGACAGCAACATGGTGATCAGGCTGGGCAGTGAAGCTGGAGGCAAGAAAGCAAGTTGGGAGGCCATCACCACCACACAAGCAAGAGGTTAAAAAAAAAAAAAGCCTGAACTAAGTTAGGAAAATAAATACCCAGAAAAAAAAGAAAGGGTCAAGAAATGTTTAAAAGACCCTGGGCACAGAATGTTTATTAATTACGTGACTTTTGTGTGCCATCCATTGGTGGTTGAAGACTATACTAGAGAAAAGGAAGGATGATTCAAAAATGATTCCTGATTTTCGAATTAAGTGACTGCAGTAAATGGAGAATCCACCCAAATGCATGGCATTTATGAATCAGCACAGCAACAACTGCCTGTGTGATTCTTATCCTGGATTTACCAGGTTCATTTTCCAGGTAGAACACAATAAATTTTGACTGCAAAGTATCTCAAGGAAGCTCCTGACAAGTGGTGTTTACAAGCAGGGGGTTGAATGAGTTATAATCAATCACACCAGGACGAGCAGTTACTTGGCAAACTTAGAAACCTTCCAGCCCATCTCCACGGGGAAAGACCTGAGCTGGCCGGGCACTTACACAAGCCGTTGACATCCAGCATGTTGGAGATGCCCCGGTCACTCATGTCCACTTCCGGCTGGTTCTTCTCGCGACTCTCCTCCACCAACTTTTTCAGGGACTTGGACATGGTCTGTACCAAACGACAACAGTAAACACGTGGGCGATGGCAGCAAGGTGCAGGCAGAGAAAGGGAAGACGCCTCCGCCGCCGCTCCCCGGGGTTCCCGCGGCTGGACAGTGGGCGTCAGGACGCAGGGTCCGGGTGCCGGAGGGGGCCGGGCGGGGTCGGGAGTGGGAAGGGTCCGGCACCAGCCGGCAGCGCCGGGGGAAGCGAACCCGAGAGAAGAGCCAGGTACACTCACCGCGGAGACAGCACCTCGCGGGGTGGGCGTGGAGCGACGGCTTCGGCAGCTGGAGACGCACACCCGATCGGAGCAAAACTGGCACCAACGAGGAACACGCCCTGTCCGGCCGCTCGGCGCAGGCGCGCGCGGAGCCGCTCCCAGCTCCACGCCCCGCCTGCTCCCGACCCTTCCCAAATTAGGAGAACAGTTCACTAGACGTGGCTCCTGGGTGAGGCTCCGCCCACCAAAGAATGTGAACCCGGAGGTTGGCCAATCGTATCCGTTATTTGGCGTCGAGACTCCGCCCCACATCGAGCTCAGTCAATTTCTCGGGGAATCGCCCTTAATTTTGAAGTTCTGATTGGATTGAAATTGGCGCATGCGCACTTGTTTTGCGCATGCTCAGCTGGTCGGTCGTAGCCCCGGGTGCTGTGGGCGGAAGCAGGGCGGTTTGGGGAACTACTGCACAAGCAAGGTGACAGCTGAGGGTGGTTCCTGCGAAAGCCGAAAGTAAATTAACCTTTCAGAGTCCTGTTTCTGTAATTGCTGCTCCACTCCCCAGACGTTGTTACCCCGAGTCCAGTGTACATAACTGTCCCTTTAACGGCCCTGGCAGCCTCTCCATGTGTTAGTTGCTCTTCCAGACAAGAATTCGGTCACTCTGTGTGAATCCCCAGCACCCGGCTGGAAACCGTGCTTTTTGAAATCTTGTAGGTTTTTTCTACTGCTGGCTTTTTGTACCTGACCCTTTTGATCTCAAGCAACCTGAACCACCTTCAGGGTTAGAAGCTACAAGTAAAAGCCAGCCCTTTTAAAAGTCAGAAGTTGGTTTTTACACCTGTGAAACACGACGTTACCACTTCCAAGAACCGCCCCCCCCCCCCCACTTTCTCTTCCAAAGGCAACCAAATTTTGAATTTGGGCAAAACTGCCGGACTCTGCCTCTCTATTTGCTGACACAGTTCCCCTCACCCAGTAATGTCCTGTGAGTCTCACACCCAAAAATGTGTCCTTAGAGACAGTTTCATACTATGGAATTTAAAATTGATAGGCATTTTCCTCCTGGGATCAAAGATGATAGACAAGCCTTTCAGGTACACACATAGACATTTTTACATTGCAAATTATAACAGCAATTAAAGCCCTAAAGAGATGTATAATATTGGAATAACGGTCCTGGATCAATGGATATGCACCCTTAAATATGAAAAGAAATTTCTTCTTCAAAAATTCCGAGTGAAAGGATCATGCTTGCATTAGTCTTTAATCTGAAACGGTTCCTTAGCCTTTTAATTTGTTGAAGTGGACGTTCCTTACGTGTACAGGGCTGGTACTTTGTAGACTGTCCACCTTCCAAGTGGACAGGTTATAATTTTTGGAGAAATACCACTAAAGCAATATATCTTTCCCAGTGCATCACATCAAGGTACAAATTATACTGGTTCTTCCCAATACAGGTGATGTTAGCTTTGATCTCTTGGTTCAGGTGGTGTCTGTAATTTTTCTTCAGTGCACAATTACTATTTTTCCCTTTAAAATTTAACTACAGGATTATGTAAATATGCCATTCCTCATCTCACTTTTTCCCACTACTTTCAGCATCCACTGATGATTTTCTCACTTCATGATTTTATCTATATTTATTACCTAGTGTTCTACTGATACATTCCTTTCTTGAATCATTTTTTTCAAAAAGTGCCTTTTGAGAACACGAGAATTTTTCTTTTATCAATTTCTGATAGTGAATCTTGACTGTCAAGGTTGAAGGTGTTAGTATCTGTTAGTCTGCTGGGGCTGCCATAACAAAATTCCACAGACTGGGTGACTTTAACAACGAGGTTGGAAGTCCGAGATCCAGGTGCTGTCAGATGTGATTTTTCCTGAGGACTCTCTCCTTGGCTTGCAGACATCTGCCTTCTCTCTGTGTCTTCACAAGGCCTTCCCTCTGTGCAAGCACACTGCTGTGGTGTGTCTTGTCCTTATAAAGCCGCCAGTCCTATTGGAGTAGGGCCCCACCCTACTTTATAATAGTACCCTGATTTTGTTTTTTGAATGCACTTCCCTCAAACTTCTCTGAGGATGATAGTTGTTAAACCTTTCTTCTGTTCACTAAATTACATTTCTTCCAGGGTCCTATTTTATGTATATTTACCTAGTTTTTTCCCATTCATGCTAGTGAAATTCTTCCTCTGGTGATTGATTCTTAGTTGTCTTTTCCCATTCAAGTGGGAAGATCCTGTTTTCCAGATAGCTGGAGTGGTTTCTTTTCTCTTGTTTTTACAAGTATCATTTTGCTGCCAGGTCCCTGGGATGTTTATTAAATTTCTTTAGAGGCAAAAATCTAGTCTTATGTCTGCACATCATCACCAAGTCATCTTCCCCGGAGGGAAATGATGGATTGCATGTGCCAAGGAACACAGTTGTATTATTTCTATTCTCACCTTCTCACATTGTATCTGCCAGCCCCACAGCCAGATAACACCTGGGACAGAGATTCCCAACCCTGCTGCATTTCTCTCTTGAACCCACCAGCTCAGGTGTATGTGGCTGGCGCCTTAGCCAACAATACAAGTTTTAACTTATTTCTAGAGGTTTTATCAAAATTAGAAACTGCTCAGAAATTTTTCCCCAAAGGAATCATCTAACTAAAAACACTTCTGGCTTCCGTCTAAAGCAGCACATCTATTCTTGAACTTCCATGGCACACTTAAATTATGTTGATCGAAAAAAAAAAGAGTAGAAAAAAAGAATATACTAACTGTGCTTTGACCTTCTTTCTAAAATAACCATCTTTAAAAATGTTTGAGGTGCACCTAAGATCCTGTCACAGCACACTGGTTGAAAATCCCTGGTGTAAAGACTTCCAGAAGTAGCAGGATTTTGACAGGTGGTAGAAATGTACAGAAAGTGAACATTTTCTGATTGTGTTAGCCCACAGTTACTGGTATAAATGAGAACACGAGAAACAGGCCAGATTCTTTTAACGTCATAAATGTGGTATGCAGTCTAAGGCTTTGTGCAGTACATACCATGGGATTTTATGTAAACACTGGCAAAGAGAGGACATTTTACAAATGAGAACAATGGACATGTGCTGGAGAGCTGGAGGTTTATATTTTTCTTTGGAAAAAATTCATAGGAGGAATACCTTGCCTTGGGGAGAAGGAATCTCAAAAAATACAGAGGTTGAAGTAGCAGAGGTAAGAACTCTAAGTAACTTACCTTGACTTCCTGGTTCAAGAAGGTGGGTTTGAGGACCTCTGTGGCTGCTGAGCGGAGCTGGGGCTTCCTTCTTCCTGCCCATGATCCTTTCTCCTTGGTGTGTGTCTATAGCTGTGGCTACCAGGATGCCCTGGAAAGCACAGGTCGGTCGATCCCTCTGTAGCCACAAGCCATCTTCTACCATCTTAAAGCTTTGAATGGCCACTGGGCTGTTTCAGAGTCTTTACAACCCCTGTTTGCCTGTGATCTGTTAGCAGTTACCATAAATCCCTGTTTCCCTGGGACCTGTCTGCATTTGGCAGAAGTGGGGTTAGCAGAGCAGGCTTACAGTACGCTTTACCAGGCAAGAGTGATTCCATTCAACATTTAACAACGGTGGAGACACTCAAGAATGGTGTCTTTAAAGAATGTAAAATTTAAATGAGACTAAATGCATACAACTAAATATGACTTTTAAAAAGGTAACACATGGGCGGCGCCTGTGGCTCATCGAGTAGGGCGCCAGTCCCATATACCGAAGGGGGATGGTTCAAACCCGGCCTCTGCTGAACTGCAAAACAGAAAAATAACCAGGCGTTATGCTGGGCGCCTGTAGTCCCAGCTAATCGGGAGGCTGAGGCAAGAGTATCACCTAAGCCCAGGAGGTGGAGGTTGCTGTGAGCTGGGTGACACCACAGCACTCTACCCAGGGCAATAAAGTGAGACTCTGTCTCTATTAAAAAAAAAAAAAAAAAAAATTAACACGTATTTTATTTGCTTACAAATGAAAACACTAAAAAGACAGAAATTTATTCCCAGTGCTAAGATGTGGAAGCCACGTGCAGGTACTAGCTTTGAACTGAACTACAGACAAAGGGTAAGAGTTTTGAAGGAAAAGGTAAAGCAGCCTTAGGAATCAGAAGTGCGGGAGGAAAGGCCAGCACAGGAAGCACACAGAGAGTGTTCCAGGCATGTGCTTAGTTTCATGCAGTTCTTCTTGGCATCTTTTCTCTTCTCTTCTCTTACGTGGGAAAGTCTGTTCAGCAAGGAAGTTAGAAGGCGGGTCAGGAGGTACCTGTGGGAGTCCCTGTAAATGGGCCCCAAGGGTTTGAATCTGTTTTTTCAAGTCGCTGGCCTTTTGAGCGGAAAATTGAAAGAATAAAAACGATGTTTCGTAAAAATCAATGTGATAGTCGGAACAGCAGAGGAGACGTAGAGAGGGTAGAGTTAGAAAGCCGGAAGCCCTGTGGGGGATCAGTGAGATGTTCCTGTCGGGCGGTCAGAGTGGGGATGAGAGGGGGAGCACATGGGAATGGCCAGGCAGCCCCAGGATGCTGGGGTGAAGAAAGGGAATATCAAAGCTATGAAGGGCAGAAGAATCAAGCTTCCAATCACACACGTACGAACAGTGAGAAAGAGAAGCTGGTTTTCTTGGGGAAAGATAACAGGATGGGAGAAAGAGTTCGGTTTTGGCAATGTTAAGGAAGAGGAGCTGGACATGGTGCTCTAGGCGGTAGGCAGTTGGGAGTGGAGGTCTGACGCTCAGGCGGGAGAGGAGGCCCACATCTGGACGGGTGAATGTCGTCTGTGTTACGGTAAAAAATTGACCCCAGGTGACAGGTGGACTCCCACAAGCACACCAGCAAAAGGAGAAACACAGGCAGAGAGGATCCCAAGGATTGGAACACGTGGAGGATGAAGCAGCACCGGAGAGTGGGGAATGTTCAGAGAGGGGACAGAACCCAGGGCACAGGGCCTGGGAGGGAACAGGCAAAGGCTCCCGTGGGCAGAAAAACAAGTCTGAGGTGCAAGGGAGGGGAACAGAAATCCGAGTTCACAGCAAACTTCTCTGCAATTAAGCCAAGGTCTTTGAAGAAGCTCAGATTGACTTAGTGTCGTGATAGAGGTGAATGTAGTTTAGATTTGGGCCTGGCCCTTGTGGAAAGTGCATGGGGAAAACAGCATTTGCATGGTAGGGAGCTGAGGCATATTACCCACGGCCAACATAGAAGCCAACGTTCGTTGATCTTAATACACGCCGGGTATTGTTCAGAGTGCTTTATATGCGTACACTCCTTTAATTATAGCAACCCTACAATACAACTAAAATAATCCCATTATACAAATGAGGAAACTGAGGCACAGAAAGTTAAGTAGGCACTTAAGTAAGAGTTAAAATTCAAACACAGTCAGCCCTCTTTCAGAGTTCATGCCTAAATGATTCATGTGTATATATATATATTTTTATGCACATATATAAATTATATGCTTCGTGAAAATGTAAAAATTCAACTTGAAAATTTATACATACCCCATAGTGAAAGTCAAAATTTTAATGAGTCAAAAATTAACACAGTGTCACCGTGTGTAATTCAATCACATTTATTATCCCCAATTTGACATTTGCAATGGAAATCATACCTCTGGTTTCATTATTAACTTTAAAAAATGTAGATCATAGATGCCATAATCATTTCCAGTCTTTTAAGGAATTTTTTAAAATTTCAGCTCAAAATATAAGAATGACACACACAGTCAAGACTAAAGAAGCTATATTCTATGTTCAGAAAATATGCAAATTTGGTTCCATAAATGCTTTGGTGAA
Source organism: Arctocebus calabarensis (assembly GCA_963573935.1). NCBI lineage: Eukaryota > Metazoa > Chordata > Mammalia > Primates > Lorisidae > Arctocebus > Arctocebus calabarensis. The sequence continues at coordinate 45,374 of CAUYON010024750.1, read as the reverse complement.
AACCAAGAAGTGCAGCTTCTTCTGATGGCACAGGCAGGGGCGTGTGCAGAGATGGCCAGTCTCCCCAAGTGGAGACTCAGGTGCTCGGTAAACACAGTGCGCCCCCCCACTCAGCTGTCCCATGTCAGCTGGAACGCAGATGGGTGCACCACAGAAGCAGCATGGAATTTTATGAAGACCTGATCTGAGGAGGCCATGAAGGGGGCTATGCTGGTGTCCTGAAATTAAATAAAAAAATAAAAAAGAAAAAGAACAAATGATATTTTTGTCATATATTTGAAAATCTTTCAAGACATGCTAGCCTAGTTCAAAAAAAAAGTACTACCTAAAAAAGCTTTATAGAATTCTGAGTGAGTCTGCACATATTTCTAGAAGTAACTTTGAGAAGAATTAAGGCAGATCATTTACAAAGGAATATTGCAGGGGTGCGGAGTTGAGGGGAAAAGTGGAGTGACTGCTAAGTGGGTTAGCAGGGTTTCTTTCGGGGACAATGAAAACATCCTAAAATTGATACTGGTGACGATGCAACTCGAGGATACTATAAACCTCTAAATTATACTTTCAGTAGATGGATTGTGCGGCATCTGAACTATCTCTCAAGATAGTTGTTGTCAAAAAGCCTTGAACTTCTTATTCAAGTGTTTAATGAAAATTAACTTTGTCTAAAAGAAACATATTTTTTAACTTAAATGATCTGGTGAGTAAAATATACTATTTTCATCCTCAACATTTACATTACAGTTTCTTCTTGGGATTCTTAATATGCCCACGTGTTTCTGTGGCACATCTGTGTTTGTGTGTGTGTGGATGGGAGGGCACAGAGGCGTCTCAGTTTTCTCTCATTTTTGCTTCTTTTTCCTTTTTTATTATTGGGGGGGGTCTCTGTCACCTGGGCTGAAGTGTGGTGGCACACTCATCAGTCACTGCAGCCTCAAATTCCTGGCCTCAAGTGATCCTCCTGCCTCAGCCTCCTAAGTAGCTGGAACTATTGGCACACACCACTAAGTGTGGCTAATTTTTTAAAAAAAATCTGGGCAGAGACCAGGTCTCTCTGTGTTGCCTCAAACTCCTGGTCTCAAGCAATCATTCTGCCTTAACCCCCGGAGTTGTTGGAATTCTTTATTTTCTTTTAATTCATCGGGCAAATATTTACCAAGATACCACCATGTTGCAGGTATTTTTTAATTTTTTTTAGCACTAGGGCTATTAAAAACTGAGCAAATAGACAAAAAGCTCTTCTCTTACAAAGCTTACCTAACTGGGATTTCCTATTTCAGCCTTACCCATCAAGAGACATCAAAACACCTCCAAGACAGCAAATTGTCAAAGTGAGTGCAAGAAACAGATTGTCTCCAAGAGATATATCAAAGTACATACATTTTTTTAATTCCTATACATATCTTTTTGCTTTCATTTTGATCTCCCAAATTTCAATCTGTGTGGACAAACTAGAATGGAGAGTTAACAGTAGGTTTTAAACTCTCCTTTATTCTTGTTTTTTCCTGTTATTCTTTCATTCTTTTAGATTTTCAGATTCTGTAGCTGCAAGAGATGCAGGATTTCCCCGTGAACAATGGCATTTATTTTATTGTAACATGAAATATCTCTAAATCGTGGTGTGCCTTATATTTAAAATGAAGAGCTACTTCCATGACTGACTGACTTCATGTTTTATAGTTATGTTGGACATTTTCCTTTTATTTTTATCCTTGATGAAATGTTTAAGAAAATACTCATGGCTCGGCGCCTGTGGCTCAACAGGCTAAGGCGCCAGCCATGTACACCTGAGCTGGTGGGTTCGAATCCAGCCCAGGCCTGCCAAACAACAATGACAGCTGCAACCAAAAAATAGCTGGGCATTGTGGCAGGCGCCTGTAATCCCAGCTCCTTGGAAGGCAGAGGCAAGAGACTCGCTTGAGCCCAGGAATTGGAGCTTGCTGTGAGCTGTGATGCCACAGCACTCTATCCAGGGTGACAGCTTGAGGCTTTGTCCCAAGGGGAAAAAAAAATACTCATACCTATAATTTAAGAGAAAAAAACAATCACACATGAAATTATATTCATATTCATAAAAGAAAATATAAAACTGGAAAAATACTATGAATACCAGCAGTTTAAAAAAGCATGATTTATCTAGTTATATATTTCAGTTTAAGTTGGCCTTGGTTTATTATGGGAGGCAGTACTCCTCTCCTCTCAGTTTATTTATCTGCAAAGTCCAGGATATACTAGTTCTTTCCACCTCACAGGACTGTCCCCACTGTGGGGCTCAGACAGGATTGTATGTTTGAAAGTCACTAAAAAATCACACACATACAAAATCTCCTACAAATATAAGGTAATGGTATGGTAAAAATTGTATCTCTTTTCTCCCTTTTGAAATTTTTATAATTTTCAATTAAATATTAAAGACCTAATCAAGTACTAAATCTGACAGGTGGCATATTTTATGGGGTCTCTTTTCTGGGGGCCTGCTATGCCTAACAGTGATAACAGCATCTGCTGGTTCCTGGTCAACATTTCTCCCTGAGCAATTTAACTATGTCTGGAAAGATTAGCTACCAAAAGGTTTATCAGAGTGTTGTCTTTAATAATGATAAGTCCAAGAGACTTAAACTTCCACCCAGAAAACCTTTGTGTATTAAATATAGCCACACCCAACAATACCACCCAACAATTAAATAGGATGAGCCAGTGCTTTTATTAGTAAGATAATATGTTTGTTTGTTTTTTTGAGATAGAGTCTCACTTTGTCACCCTCCATAGAGTACCCTGGCGTCACAGTTCACAGCAACCTCAAACTCTTGGGCTTAAGTGATTCTCTGGCCTCAGCCTCCCAAGTAGCTGGGAATATAGGCACCTGCCACAACGCCTGGCTATTTTTTAGAGATGGTGTCACACTCTTGCTCAGGCTGGTCTTGAACCTGTGAGCTCAGGACAATCCACCTGCCTTGACCTCCCAAGGGCTGGGATTACAGGCATGAGTCATGGCACCCGGCCCAGTAGGATAGTATGTCAATGATATATTGGTAAGTTGATTAAATGCCCCCCAAAACAATATGAAACATGCATCTGTATGCAAATGTATTCAAAGAATGGTGTTAAGAATAATATGTAGGACATTCAGGGTTTTAGTAAAATTAATCTATTTTCTGACATTTGTGAAAATAACATTTATCAGTTTTGTAAGTAGTAAGTTATAGATTTCTCTAGATTTCTAGCTTATGTAATTCTCTATCCGGTTTGATCCGGAGTGAGTCAAATCTCATTCCGAGAGTGCTAAGGGTAGAGGATTGCCATGTTGAGGCCAGGTCAGATTCTAAGTTGATGCTTAAGGAAGACCCAATACATCAGAGCTTTACAAAAACAACCAAACTCTTAGGTACCAAGTCTTCAAAGAATTCCTGCAATTTTCAGCAAGAAGTAGATGAAATGGAGCCAGCTGTCTAAATTTTCTGTAGTCCTATTTTTGCAGAATAAACATTGGTATCCAACCATTTGAAATCACATAGGAAGCTTTAGCAAATAACACACCATGAATACTCCCCGGGAAACTGAGATTCCGTAGGTGTGAGGGTGGGAGCTGGAAGTCTGAAATGACAGGTCACTAACTCCACAGGGATTCCAATGCCAGTTAGCTTTGGTAACTTTTAATAGTAATTTAATGCAGTGCCCACCAGATGGCCCTCCTGCTCCCAAAATAGAAAGGAAAAGCCAAAATCTGCACTCAAAAAAGGCTTGTGCTTTGTTCTTTGCCGGTATCTGCTTTTGAAAGTCTACACTAAGTTACTGGCATAAACTAACAAGGGGGAATGTAAAAAATGTTTGTTGTACTCACTGCTCCACAGTATGGTCCAGAGGATGGCGAGTCAGCATTCGGGCCATCATAGAGGACGAGGTAGTTCTGGACACAGTCTCCGGGATCGTCGATGCTGATGAAGTAGAAGCGGACGGTGAGGAGCCTTCCAGAAGGAGCAACGAGGGCCCACTCGCAGTGTGTGTTGTTGGGGTACGTGCCTGGGTAGCCAGGGCTGGTGAAGGAGCCTCTGTCTCCGTAAAGAGTTCCCCCACAGCCTGCCAGGAAGAAGTGGCAGGAAGTTTGGTTCAACAAACTGTTCAGTCTGGCACATCAAGGCAATAATTACTGATATTTTCCTAAGGTGCCGGGACTCTGCAAGAACAGTGGAGGGAGAAACCCCCTTTCCTGGTCCTCCTCCTTGGGGCTACATCTGTCTCTCAGCCCATCATACGAGTATATTCCTCTCCCCACATACATACAAGGGTCATTAAGGAAGCTTTTAGATACACAAAAATCAAAATGTAAAATTCACATGGATGGGAACGATTGAAGCCTTCCCAGCAACACCATAAGCTGAGCAAATTGGTGACTCTGAAAGGACGCTGTTGACTGTCTTCCTTGGAAGTAAAATAATGGACCAATAACATAGTCTGTCTCAAAACTTTTGTAGTGACTTACATACCACGACCAAGGGACATTTCATTTCAGGACTGTTCCTGGAAATTGTGGGTTGAAAGCAGAAGGGAAAAAGAAAGGGCTTTAAAAAATAACTTTGGGAGAGAGTGAAGCCGTCTGTGCACTTTTGACGGTGTAGAGATCTCTGTATGCCCTGAGCTGTAAAGAATGGTGTGGGTGAAGTAAAATTAAAATGCAGGGCTGAACCAAAAGAGAATCTGTTATGCAAGAATTACAAAAGTGGCATTACCAGGCTAATGACCAATATACCATATCAGCCTGAAGTCAAATACCGTGAGTATCGATGTTAATTTGTTCAATTTTTTAATTTGTATATGAAAGCTAACACAATCTAGACTGGATGCCTGTGGGGACACAGATGCCCTGCGTGGCTGGTGTTATTACAAAGCCCCTGAGCAGGGTGTATGACCACCCAAGGTCTAGGCCAACCTTCACCCTAACTTGGCATTTTGGGCAACTCATTAATCTAGTTATTTTATCTTTTTGTCTGTGAAATTAGGGCATTCAAGATGATCTTGAAGCTTCTTTAAAGTGCCACGATTTAAATCTTCACGATAGTCTTAATAGAACTCTTTTGTTATCACTTAGTTATTTAAAGTGAGATCTTTTTACCATTCTTATTTTAACGGTTTTTAGGTATTTGGGGACATTTCATAAAGGTATTCCTTCTTTCTTGAATTTAATACATGTGTATTACATGACATAAATTTTCCTTTAGCTCTTTGATAAACAGCCAATAACAAATACAAATAAAGAATCCCCATTTTTAACAGAAAATAATCAAATAGACAGATAGTTAACATGAAAAGGTATTTTTGTCTTTTTCTGTTCCACCCCTTATGTTTTCCTCATCTTCATTGCTTTCCTTCACAAAGCGCGAGTGTCTTACCAGAGGGTGATGAAGTCCAGATGATCTCATACCCACGACTGGAAACTACACCATCACTTTTAAATCGGAGGTAAAGTTCATTACTCTGAGAGAAGACAGGATTTGGCAGCAGAGTCCCACAGTACTTCCCAAGTAATGGTGAACTGCTATCACTTCCATTTCTTATCTTTAAAAAAGAGTCACTAATTATTATTCTGATACTTTCTTTTCCAAGTTATCATTGCCATACATTAAGAAATGAGACAATCTGAATGATACCTTTTTTGGGAAGAGCTTTTTTTTTTAAATCATTAAGAATGAAGGGTTTTCTAGAATACACAGAAGTCACCTTTACTTGCAAAGGTGAAAAATGTTCAATTTGTGGAGCAAAAGCCACTTGCCTTTAGATTCAGAAATATCTGTGAACCTCCCACAATTAAAACATCAGAGTGCTTTTATATGTGCTAATTGGTGCAATGGTCCCATAGCCTTTGCCTTAGCAGAAACATTTTGATGAATGTAATTAAAGTGAATTTTTGAAAGGTGGGAGTGGGGCTCAATGTTGCCTGCTCTTTTTCAGGAGACCTATTGTGCCCTTATTCATTTTACCCTGTTTGTGTGCATCATGTGTATTTCCCATTGAAATTTACTTGGCTGTAAAGAGGCTCTGAGAAAAATACAATGTGCAAAGTTATCTTAAAGTACAAAAGTTCTGTAGGGGGAGAGGACACAATAAACCCCTGCAATTTCTGACTGACATTAAGTGTGTTTTTTTTGTTTTTTTGTTTTTTTTTTTTTGAGGCAGAGCCTCAAGCTCTGGGGCTGTGTCACTTTTGTGTTGGAACTCAGGGCACAGAGCAGACAGATACAAACACAGGAAATGAGCCGGTGTGTGAGACAAGCACACTGTGAATTCAGCCGCTTTCTGTCCTGCAGCCCGGCTCCTACTGTGCACACAAACCGGCCCTACTTGGAGCGCTCTGAGGCTTCCTCGGAAACGGTCCACAAGCAAAATACTGGGAACCAGCTTGGCAGGTACTTTCCGGATCCACACCTTCAGAAATCTCAGAGCTTCCTCCAGTGCTTTACACTCCCACCAGTGGTTTATTGCTGGTTGTCTTGAGCCGTGGGGTTTCTCCAGTCCAGTCTTCCTGGTCTGGAGAGCTGCCTCTAGGGCTGCGTGGTAGCCAACAGCACAGTGTAAGGCAGCAGGCATCTCTGGGACTTCAGGGGACCCTGAAAGGGGGGTGTATGGTGAAGATGACCAGGGCAGATCCTGAGTGTCATCCAGAGCTTGGCCACACAATGGGAATCTTAAGTAAGAACCTTCCTCTCCCAGCGGGAAACCTGCCTGGAATGCTGAGCTTCCTAGCCTGGCTGCCAGGAAACTGTGTCCCAGTGTTCCCACCGAAAGCAAACAACAGCTGCACTTACAGGCCTGAGTGTGGTTTCCTTTCTTTGCCTATGGGACAGGAAGTTTCAGGTCCACTCTATGGAATAACAAAGGACGGCTAGGAGGAGGGGTTCTCGCCCTGTGGGGTTGGAAGGTGAGGCTTTGTGCTCAGCCTCCAGCAGGCAGACGGCAATGTCTGGTCCATGACAGTGACCTTGGGCTTGAGGTTGCGCTGAGACTTTCACCTAATGAGAGTCTTCTGCCCTCCTTCCATATCCCACTCCTCTCCTAGTTTCACCTGTGTGTGAATATCAAGCTTTATATAAATATTTGGATTTCCATGGTGGGGGGTAGTTCGGTCCAAGGTTAGTAACGCAGCCAGCACCAGTGACACCATGATGAATTTCTGTCCTTCCTACAGACCGTGGTGACAGGTGTTCTCCGAGAAAGGCATGAGCTCCCTCTGGGTGCTATTTATTGTGCTGTGTGTTAAGGACAGTCATTAATTACAGGTTTAGATTCACACTGTAGGGCTGAGCTTTCCAGGCCAAGCCAGATCACCATCCCCTTGCCAGGGCCGGAATCACACACTCCGGATGACAGGGCATCGCAGCCTTAGAAGCCTCGTCAGATGAAAAGGGGGTGCAGGCGAAGGAAGAAGGCACTGGGTGTAAAGCAGAAGCTTTTGGTGTGGAATAAAATCGGTGCAGCGATCGAGAAACCAGCAACTGAAAAGCCAGCAGGAAAGGAAACCACCGCAGAAGAAAAGCAGCCGGTGGCATAAACTCCAAGTTCCTTTATTTTATAAAAGCCAAGTCACTTTAGACAGCTTAATTTGGAATAAAGACTTGATCACAGAGGCAATGAGAATAAAGAAATAAATAATTACAGCTGTCCACATGGTGCAAAGGAACAAACTCTGTGGAAACCTTCTTGACAACTCCTGTGTGTACGAGACGGAGCTGACGGAGAGAGCTTCCGCTGAGGTTAGGTTTAAGTCCATTCAGCTTCCTGATGTTCCCCCTTGGTTTATTTCCTATGACTGGACACATTTTCAACATGGCTTGCAGAGGACAGAGGACAGTCCCCGGGAGCTCTGGGGATTTCCCGGCAGAAGGGTGCTCTGCTCTACACGCGGGGTCTCCATCAGATGAGGGCTTATTCGAAACATCTCCTTTCTGTGAATAAGGACGCGTATTCCTTCTCACACGCACAGCGCGGTGATGCCCAGCAGAAAGGGCCCGAGGGAACCCTTCCGGCTGCACCACGGAATCCAAGAGCGTGAGAGGAAGCACAGAGCGTACCTCCCGTGACTGCATCCACTTATTCATCAGAAATACAGAAGAACCCCTGTGAGCTGCACATCCGCGGGACTGTGACAAACTGCTCAACATGCAGAGGGGGTCAACATAGGAACTAGGCCTGTTGTGCTGATCCGCACATGTGGTGCACGTCCGGTCTATGAAAGTTAGGTCAAGGTAAGGAGGTGGTCAGTGTGGGAGGTGGTCAGCGATGGACGTTCTAGCGTACTGAAGATGCCCCAGGATTACTGTAGTTATCAAGAAAATTAGCACAACTATTTATGATTTAGTTTCATTTTTTTCTTTTCATTTTTTTTTTTTTTTTTGAGATAGAGTATCACTCTGACACCCTGGGTAGAGCACTGTGGTATCATCACAGCTCACAGCAACTTCAAACTCTTAGGCTCAAGTGATCTGCTAGCCTCAGCTTCCCAAGTAGTGGAAACTATAGGTGCCCGCCACAAGGTCTGGCTGGTTTTTCCATTTTTGTGGAGACGAGGTCTCACTGTTGCTCAGGCTGGTCTCAAGTCCTGAGCTTAGACGACCCACCCACCTCAGTTATAATTATAGATGCGAGTCACTGCCCCAGGATTATAAGTATGAGCCATTGCACCTGGCCATTCAGTTTCATTTTTATCTGCACACAAAACACAGTTTTCCGAGTCAGTGCTGTCATCATTCTCCAAAATCAGTGCCTTGTACTTGGACCTCCCTCTGGTCCTTTCAAATCCAAACTCAAATATTAGCCTTTTAAACAAGCCTTCTCTGTCCCCAGACTGAGTTAGGGGCCCTAACCATACTGGACTCAGTCCTTTCCACATCGCGTTATAACTGGGCCGCCCCTTGTCTGTCCTTCCTTTAGACTGGGGGCCTCCTGAGGGCCCCGAGGTTCCCTGTTTTATTTCCCAGGTCTGGAGTGGTGCTCAGTAGATGTTCGGGGAATGACAGGATAGTGAATAGATGAATGAAGTGAATAAATGACAGACAGGGTTAGTGGCACTAGAGGAAAAGGTGGAAAATCTTAAGTGACTTGTCATCGGTTAAACAATTCACTTAAGTGATATTCAAAAATGCATATTACCTCCAAGAAATCGTGCCTGCATTCACTCGAGTCCTCGATACCAAATGAGTGAAAAAAGAGGGAAATGGTGTGGTTCTGTGGGGCCCTGAGAACAACAGTGCAGTCCAGGTTACTGTTATAATCCTCCGGCCACCCGGGACTTCTCAGATTGCCAAACGCCTTGTTATATTCTCTGTTGCAATCTTAGAGAAAACAAAATATCCATAGTTAAGGTATGCACCCAAGTGGTTAGTGCTCTTTCTACTTAACAGGTATAATTCAAAAAGATCATCACATTTGAATGAACTGTAGAAAAAAGTAATGCGGCCTCTCTGTTTACCTTTGAGTCCCTGAACCCCTGAGAGGGAACCTGAAATTCACAGAGAGCACACAACACAGTGACCACCAACCCCTCCACTGGGAAGGATGATCTAAGGGAACTTTCCTTTGAAGAGGAACATTCCAGCATCCTCTGGGATTTTCTGATCACACTGAGGGGGAGGGGGCTGACATTTGGACTTTTTTTTCTAAGACGCAAAGGCTTTATCTCCAAGACAGAGTTGTACACTAGGATTCCCTGGATTCATTTGGTAAGTTACTTGTTCTGATTCCATATTTAGTAATAAATACCCAAAGTATTTTTGTTTGTTTTAATTGAAGGCAGCTTTAGTTATAATCAAGTTCAAAGTGAATAATAAATGAAGAGTTCGCCGGAAATAAACTTCTCAGTTATAGAAATCAGGTGACTCTTTCAGGGCTTCTTGGTTTTTAAAAAACAATTTCCTAAGATAGAGTGAGTGTGAACTTTGTGAATATACTGAAAACCATTAAAATGTAAACTTTAAATCAGTTAATTATATGAGACAGGAATTCTATCTCAATAAAGCTTTTAAAGATATAAATTGTGTATACACCCATACACAAAGTATGCTAAAAATGCCTACATAATTTAAGAAAGGAAAAAACTGTATTAAAATTGTAATACTCAAGTCACATTTGACTTTTGGAATTAGGAGAGATATGAGATATAATATTTGTATATTATATTATTTGTATAGTTGTATACTGATAATAAATGTTATCAGTATATATTAAGTATTATAATTTTAATATAGCTTTTCCAATTCTTAAAAACTGTATGCATTTTGGGGGTACCTTCTTATATACAGTGATTCCTATATGTGACCAAGTGTATAATAAAATAACTAGTAGAGTTTTCAATTAACTACACAGACTCTGAAGAACGTGCTAGTATTCTAAGCATTGTAGTTAGCATTATTCTCACTTTGCCTCTCCAGAAACTAGCTTTAGAAATTTGCTAAATTGGGCCTGGGCTCTAGTGAAGAGTTCTACCTCAGATGGCTGTGGCTTATATGAACAAATGCTAATTTACTCATGGGAGTCTCTTCTGCCAATAATCGCAATGATGGCAGTTTTTCTGAATAAAAGATGAATTCCCAGGGCTCACCTGCAATCTGATAGGTAAAACTCACTCTGGAGTTTCTGGCTAAAACTCCAGATTTGAAAATGACAATTGCAGTACTCGTGGAAGAATAAAACACTGGCACAGCCGAAGCATTTCTGCCGCAGAATTGGATTCCTGGATGTCTGTTACTCTGAAATGAAATGGAAGCCGAGTCACCTTAGATTTAGTTTTGGAAAAGAATAGGCCAGAGTGAATTAAACAACATGCACAAGTACGACTTCACTATTCGGGCGTGGAAACTAGCCCTCATGGTGGACTTGGAACTGACATCGTGTCCTACCTTCCCAGAGGGGCAGCAGGTGGGGAGGCAAAGTTTCTGCTAAAATCACTTCCCTACCAAATACAAGACCCCTCTGTCTCACGTGAGGCCTATGCTATTGCTCTGAGCACCACCAGGCTGTCCCAGCTCACTGGAGATCTCCTACTGGGCTTTCCCCATAGTCCTGAGCTCCATTCAACTAACCCACACCGTGCCCCTCAGCATGCCTTTGCTACACCTTAGCAAATCTAACCAGAGTCTGTAGGGACACTGTGCACCCCCAAGGCAGCCAGTGCTGTAATAAGGTCCCTTTCGATTCATCCCCCCCTACACACATGTCACTGACTACAGAAGTGTTTCCCCAGGAACAGTTCATGGAGCTCCTGTGTTGGTGCCAAAACACCAGCGATGTTTCTCAGAAACTCAGATTCGTGGGTGCTGTGGAGGGGAATCAGGCTTGGAAGGTGGTCCCAGGGGTATGCACTTTTGACAAGACACCCAGATGCTTCTTAGGGGCATGAATGTCTGAGAGCACCTGACCTACAGAACCACGTCCAAGTCTCTTGAGACTCCTGAATCGAGGGCTTTGTGCACAGCTGAAAAATACATGAAGCTGGAAGGAACTTTGAGAATTTATGTAATTATGGCTTCGTTACTTCAAGCGTTTTGCAAACTCTAGTGAAAAGCTCATTAAACACGATTGTCGTTCATCCTATAATTGTTACCTGTGTTGAGTCCTGAAACTGTAAGTAACTCTGCGCACAGTTTTGCGAGTGCAGCTGTAACGACCACACAGTTATCTTGACCTGCTGGTGCAAAGGAGCTTCAATGATCCAAGTACAGGTGGAAAATGGGACATCTGGGTTTGAGGAATTGGGTGATGAAGTATTTTGTGGGGTCCAACTTGCATTGTATGTTCCTCCACAAGGCACTGAGGAGGGGAAAAATAAATAACATTTTGTTTACATCTCATCTCATACCATCTTTAAAATGCTCCCCTCCCAGCCCAAAGGAACAATATTTATATCATTCCATTAAAGATTGGGGGTGTACATGCATATATCCTTGACTAAGGATGGCATTAAATTTGTGCCGTAGATTAGTAGATTAAACAGAGTCATTAACCAGGTGTTTAGTAATTGACATTGAGCTGAGATAGTAATTAACATTTAGTACATAGATACACACATGTATCTTTTTAGTACATAGATATACACATGTACTTCATAATATGCAACAATGTCTCCATTAACTCACTGTCCTCGATGGTATATGTAGCATTAAATCCTTCCCTTTCTACACTTAGGTCAGTGACAAATTGAACTGTAAGGAAGTTGCCAGAAGAGACGAAAGGGGCAGGTATAGTGGAGCCACAGAATGTTCCAGCCACATTGGCATTTTCACTATCACCATCATATACCTGAAAAAAAAAAAAAACATTCATTAGTTCATCAGAAGCTGCATATTTACAACTTAAATTGGATGTGAAGTTGCAATAGGTCATGATTTAGAATTTCTAGAGCCAGTCTTAAATTAGGGACAGAATTATAATGGAATCAATTACATTCTAATGATTTTCAGTAAAAACCTGGTGTGCTGCCTAACATCCTTTTTCTCTCTGGGAAAGTAAAGTATGATTTAGAAAGAGTGTGGTGTGAAGGTGGCTGACTCATCGCCAGGTTTGCCTCTGCTCCCAGGATTACCCTGGTCCCAGCGGCTCTCAGCTCCACTGCTTCCCATCCCCTTGCTATAAAAGCCAAAGCCATCACAATGGTCCTCAGGTCAATACCCCTGGCCTTTCTGGTCTAATTTTTTATTTCTCCACCTTGTTCTCTCTGTTCTTTGGGCAAACCTGGAGACTTCTGCTTCTTGGCTGCTGCGCTGACAGTTCCCTTCCCTTGAGACGCTTTTCCTTCTATATCCCTGTAGTCTGTTCTCCTACATTCCTTCAGGTCTTTGCTCCCATATCACCTGCTCTGTGAGCCCTTCCTTCGTGCAAACTCTCCCAGCATTTCCTGTCTCCTTTTCTGCCTGATTTTTCTCCAGAGAGTGTTACCTTCTGCTTACTATATTTTAACTTGTTAATTTCATCATCTTCCCCTCTGAAAAAACTGCGAGTCGCATGAAGATCCAGATTTCAGACTGTCCTGTTCACTGAGGTGTCCCTAGTTTTCACGGAATGCACATAAAGGCCCTCCGGAAATAGCTAGTAAATGAGTGCTTTCTCTCTCCCACGACCTTTCCCTCCCCAAACTGTTCTCCCTAAGTCTTCTTTACATCAGTAACCAGTTCCAGCCTAAAACTGTAGTCCTCTGATTCCTCTCTCCCCCTCTCTCCTCACTATGCCCACATCCAATTTATTCTACCATAAAATACGTCCCACAGGGCCCATTCCCATTGTTGATACCACCATCCTCTCTTTTACCACTATAATTCCTTTTTAATGGCTCTAAGTCAGCAGAGCCCTCCGCCACCCACCGAGCTGCCTGGATATTTGCAAATTTACATCAGATTATGCTCCCTGCCTAAAATGCTCCAGGGGCTTCTCACTGCACCTAAAGTAAAACCAGCTCTTCGCTGAGGTCTGCAGGCCGCACCTGCACCTGATTGGGCCTGTGCCTCCCCCAGATGCCTCTCAGCTCCCTCCAACCCCTCCATCCCAGGAGGGTTCCCTGCCCACAGCCTCAGCCCGCTGCTAACCCTGGCTGGAGCTGGAGCTTGCACAGCAGAAGCTGCAGCTCCTTGTCATGGGACCTCAGCATCAGGTGACACATCACCTCCTCAAAGAGGCAGCCCCTATCCACTGTTGGCCTTCTCCCAGCCTAATCCTGTTTCATTTTCCTATTTTAATCAAAACACATCTTATTTATTGCTTGTTTGCTTTTCCTGGTCTCTCCCCTAAAGAGAATCTTAAGTCCTACAGGTGGGGAGACTGACTTATTCACTGTAGTCACCAACACCCAGAACAATTTCCAGCCATGGTAACCTCTGGAAATGGTGCTTGGATTTCTCTCAAACACATTACTAGAAAGCTTGTTTTTAACTGAGTTATCTTCACTGTATTTCTAAAACAAGTGTTCGTGTGTATCTAGTTTCAAATATTTAATTCATAACAGAACTATAGTGTATCAGAAGGCTCAGGACATCCATTAACAGTGACGTTATTATTTTTTCACTTTGTCACCCTTGGTATAGTGTTGTGGTGTCATAGCTCACAGCAATCTCAAACACTTGGGCTTAAGGGATTCTCTTACCTCAGCCTCTCAAGTAGCTGGAATTACAGGCGCCCACTACAACACCCTGCTATTTTTTGAGACAGGTCTCGCTCCAACTCAGGCTAGTCTCGAACCTGTGAGCTCAGGCAATCCACCCGCCTCAGCCTCCCATAGTGCTAGGTTTACAGGTGTGAGCCACTGCACCCCACCTACCACTAAAGTTGTTTTAAAATGCTAGTATTATATAAAGCAGAAATGGTTAAAAACAATCATTTCCAAAAAAGGGGGGGGGGAAGAGGGGAATAAATGTACCACTAGATGGCACTGTCTCTCCTACATAAACATGATTATTAATTTAGAGTCAGCCCAGACCCAAGAGTTCTGCAATCTAACCAACCCCCTTACTTTACAGAAAAGTCCATTTGCCAAATTTTAAGCCATGCACTTTTTCTGGTGAACAAGTTTGTATTTCCTTATAATCACTTGTGTCTTTATGATCCCATTCATATGAGCAAGCCTTTGTATTCTGTGTCCTGTGTGCCAGCCCTCTGTGCTAGTTTCTGTGCATTCAAGGATGTAGGAAGCACTTTCTAGATCTTCACAGTTCTCACAGGCTAGTGAGAGGAAAGGCCCATAAATTAAATATACATATATTTATATGTTTACATATTTACATATACAACAATGCTTGTGTATATTTATATGCACGTATGTCTACAAGAAAATATATATGGTATGTGCAAAATAGGGGGAAATAAGAACTGCAGTGAAAAAATGGGAGTATCTCAGGGAACCCAGATGGAGCTAGGAGAGATCTTGCACAGACCTTGGGATTGGTCTTTAAAAGTATGTAGAGACCTTCCAAACCTACAAAAGGGAAGGGTATCAGCCAGAAGAACATGAGTGGAAGCCCCTGGCAGAATGACATGCACAGGCTCGGCGTCCGTAGCTCATTGGTTAGGGAGCCAGTCACATACGCTGGGGCTAATGGGTTCGAACCCAGCCCAGGCCAAACAACAATGACAACAACAGCAAAAAAAAAAAAAAAAATAGCCAGACATTGTGGCGAGCACCTATAGTCCCAGCTACTTGGGAGGCTGAGGCAAGAGACTTGCTTGAGCCCAAGAGTTTGAGGTTGCTGTGAGCTGTGACGCAACTTCACTCTACCCAGAGTGACAGCTGTGACTCTGTCTCAAACAAACAAAAAAGAATGACGTGCACAGCTCATGTCACCCACTCCAGACTCTTTGATAGGCCTGAAGGCGAGGGTGAGAAAAAGGAGAAGTGGGGAGGCAAGTGGACAAGCCATGACATAGGTTTCACAACAAGGAATCTGGATCCCATCCTACAAAAATTATAAAATCTGATTGGATTCTAAATACCTAAGTAGCAAATGTAAGGGAAGGTTGAAGGAGAAGCCAGCACTGGATGGAAGGAAATTACATACACGCCTGGCGTGGAGCTGGTGTTAGTTTGTTCCCTGTCTGAGTTGAAGTGGACAGCTTGCATCTTCTGGACAGCTGACGCTGGCCCCTGGACACCTATGTGTCAGATCCAGGACCTCCTCCATCTGGTCTCCTAGTGTTCTCTGATACCACTAAATCTCAGGGGGGACTTTCACAGGGGTGCCCTGCACAGGGCTGAGGAGGAGGAATCACACCCAAGCCAGGAGATGACTGACACTCATAGGACCTGTCAATCACACACAACTACATATCATGTGCTGGGAGTGTTGTGTTTGAGTCTGAATTATATTCTAACTCTTGAAGATGTGGGTAACTGCAGAGAAGAAAATCATGTGTTTTCTCAACTTTTAAAAACTCTTAAATAGTTTTAGAATCTACTTAAGCTCCTGAAGGAACTGTACAGATAATTTAGTGATGCTCCTCTGAATTTTGTGGAGGATAACAAAGGGGAGTAAGTTTCCATTTAGGGTCTAAATCCCAGCTCAGTCATTCTGTCCAGAAAGCCTCTTCTGAACCCAAAGTGAAGTTAACGGGACCTCATCTGCCCCGCTTTTCTACGTTGCCCTCATTGATCATGTTTGCTGTGCTGTGTAATCACTGATCTGCTCACATCTCCAACATTTAACTGACAGCTCCTTACGGAGCCTGAGCTTGTCTTTAACAGTCCACGTCACCAGTCAGGGGTGCAATGCCTGGCGTGTGATCACACCAAGTCACTCTTTACACAATGGATAGGATGCTGATTTCAACAGTGACCACTGGTGGAATAGTGTAACTACCACTCGTAGTTTTAATAATCACTCTCCAAGTCAACCCTTTTAGAAAGAAGAATGATAGAATTATGGATCAGTAATGAAACTAGCATGATTCTTCTTGTATATCTACCTACAGGGTTGAATTAAATGAGCTTTTCCAAAAAGTTATTTGATTATAATCTCTAAGAAGCAATCTAAAAGGAATCAAATGTCTGATGTATCACTGAGAATCTCTTTAATAAGATACCTCCACGCTTCACATTCCAAGGGCTGTTCTTTGATCTGCCAGTTTACCAGAAGCTGGAAAAGTTGCCAATCGAAGGAAATTGCTCTCGCAAGAGGGAAAATAAGAATAGATCTGAACAGAATTACTTTAGGGGGAAGAAAAAAAGATAATGTTTTGTGAAGCCAGAAAACAGTTCTGTCTTTGATATTGCTATTTATGTCCTAATGACTTGAGGAAATTTAGACAATTGCAATGATATTATTAAATTATATCCCATAAAAACAGATCACGAGAGTAAATCCAATCAGCCCTCTTGGAAGGACCAAAATATTCTGAATTTAAAAAATGTGAATTTGTAATTTTATATGTAAATCAATTATTTTTAATATTTTTAAGAACGGGAGAGTCCAGAGTGTCCTATTTAAAATTATTCAAAAGGAAAAAACCAAATTATGTCGGGCACAGTTCTGAACACTCCTATGTGTCATTTTCATCCTCAACATAGTCTTGCAAGGTAGATACTATTATGTGATTTTTTTTAAAAAATAGATGAAATGATGAAGATTCGGGAACATTAGCAAATTTCCCTGATAGCCAAGTGGGGTTGAGTTGCCAGACCTTCTCTAAAGCTTATTATTACCTTTCTGGAACACCGGGGAGCAGTCTTGAATATAAACATTAGAACAGCTCAGGCTGTTTCAGTCCGCTTTTAGAAATGAAGAATTTAACCTGAAAGGCCATCCCTGTTGTCTTGAATCGCGCCTGAACTCCTCCGGTCCAGCTACTTTATTAAAATGCTCACCATTCAGCATGAGTTTGCTCTTCTCCTGAACCTTTCTTGGCCTCTGCTCAGCAACTTAATGGCACTGCTCTCCTATCCTTGTGAAGGAATCTGCCCCCGTGACTTCAGGGATCCTGCATGATGCCTGCTTTGCACCTTTTTTCATCTATTTTTTTTCCTACTTCTGGTGTCCTCTCCAAGTCCCTTCCTGGGTACCCTTCCTGGAGGTGAGAGAGAGCCCAGCTGTCCAGCTCGGTGACAGCCTCTAGGAAAGCATCGTTTCCCCCAACCTGAGGAACCCCCTTTTCTCTGCCTCCTCTCTGACGGTGGCGCTGGCTTCCCTCTGCAGCTCTGCGCCATTCTCTGCCCACCGCAGTCCCATGAGTCTGTCCCAATTTCCTCCTGATACCGTTCTGGTCTCCCAGACTTGCTGCTTACTACGGTAAAAATACATGTATATAATTAAGTGCTAAAAGGTGGATTCTGTCCACCTTTCCTTTAAAACCAAATTTCTTTAAATTTACAACAATCCTAGAAGTTAAAAGTTTCTTTTGTACCCACTCTGCCATCTTCGCACTGGCTGCCTCGGGGCGACCTCCCTCACCTCGGGGCGACCTCTCCTCCCTGCAGCCCTAAGAGATGCACCTCTTTGCAACCTAGATGCTGAGTCCAAGTTTGATTTCCTGAAATACGAGTCTCATCATACAGCTCACTGGGAAATCTTCAATGACTCCTTCTTTTCAGCTGTATAAAATCCAACATGTGGGGCGGCACCTGTGGCTCAAAGGAGTAGGGTGCCAGCCCCATATGCCCGAGGTGGCAGGTTCGAACTCAGCCCTGGCCAAAAACAGCAAAAAAAAAATCCAACATGCATGTTACAACTTCTACGCCTTTCCTCAATGTTCGCCTGAACTGGAAGTCTCTGTTGGCTTAAATAAACCTCCCCTGACTCTGTGAAGTCTTTCATGATCACCCCAGATTATCATTAACTTTGTTCCCTTTAAACTTGCACATTGCTGCAGTCCCATGTCTAATGCATGAGTCAGCATTTAAATATCCACCATCCTGTTCACTGCCGACTTGCACATGCCATCCCCAATTTTCCAATAAAACTTAGTTACTCATGGACAGAAATGTTGCCATACTTTGAGATTGAAGCAGTAAATATTAATTGATGCTACTTAACACTTATAATCTTAATTTACATAGCCTCATATGTGCAATAATTTAATGTTAGTCATTAAAAATTGAGCAGAAAAAGGCCAGGTGCAATGGCTCACACCTGAAATCCCAACACTGAGGGAGGCTGAGGGGAGAGGATCACTTGAGGTCATGAGTTTAGGAGTTTGAGACCAGCCTGAACAAAAGTCAGACTCCATCTCTATAAAAAAATAGAAAAAAATTGAGTTGGGTGTGGCGGTTCGTGCCTATAGTCCCAGCTAGTCAGGAGGCTGAGGCTGGAGGATCACTTGATCTCAGGAGTTTGACATTTCAGTAAACTATGATAATACCTCTGTACTCTAGCCTGACCAACACAGCAAGTCTCTCTCTCTCTCTCTCATACACACACACAACTGAACAGAAATGTTTCTTAATTTCCTATTAGCGGGACTTCAGAACTAATATATTTTCCATACCTGAAGGTAATATGAGAAATAAATCCATAAAGTTAAAAAACAGATCAAAAAAGGGATTTGATTTGCATCCCAGACATTGTCATTTAGTTCAGGATTTGCCAAGGATCCTTTGAGCACTTCTCTCCTTAACAACCAACTTTCTCAGAGATCATCTCTTGCAAAGTAGATGAACAAGGGATCCCAGTGCTAATGTTAGAAGCCACAACATTTTTGAATCACCCCTACTAAAGGTTACTTTGGTGTAGCGATAGAGTATCTGTCTCATATGTACGGTACCCCGTTGAAGACTAGGTCATTTTCAAAAGCCGTGGTACCTGCCTCACATCTTCCAAGACTCCCTGTGTGGTGTAAACTGGAATAGGCTGTGTGACGGGCTGGGACGAGTACACTGGGTTACACAATGGAACAGCCTTACCTTCACATAATCAAAACGGCACAGCTTCGTACTGCTTGCTGCCTCCAGAGCAAAGGTACTGAAGGTGAGTTTAATCAGTTTGTTTACAGGTGCAGTTATGAACCAGACGCAGTTTAAACTCTTGTCGTATCTTCCATTCAAATCAGCATCAGGAGAGACGAAGGTTTGATTCGGAGCCGTCAGGTCACCCCCGCATCCATGCTGAGGCCCTGCATTAAGACAGACGCGTCACTACACAGACCGGACAGAAGAGATCTTAGGTTGCACGTGGAAGGTTTAAGAAGGAACAGAGTTCCCATCTTCTGTCACCCTCTGGGAAGGTTATCAGGCTGTTCCCCGAGAGCCAGTGGGCTTCTGCGGGGGGCGTGTGGCCTTCCCTCCTCCTCCAGCCTCAGTCGTCTCCTTCTCAGAGTTTCCGAGAGAAGTGGGGAACCACAGTGAGTTCTGGATGCATTTTTGGAACCACTGGTGTTCTTTATTGAAGCTTTTCCTAATCATGAGAAAATCGAATTTTATACAAAGTAAGTATTTTGCAAAATAAGACTGGTGGAAAATGTGAACATGTTTGACTTTTATGAATGCTAGCAGTTTGAAAACCAAATTTGTGAAGAATATACCCAGCACCCCAACAATATTGATTCCCAACAAATCTTTTATTTAAATCAGAGGTGTCCAACTGGCAGCCCGGTGGCAGGCTGATATTTTCAGGACTCTTTTTGCTTTTCTGTACTGTCGAATATCACAAAAAGTATGCACAGGACCTTTTCTTTTTTGCTAAATAGCTTTCTTTAGTGTCTGTGTATTTAACATGGGGCAGAAGACAACTCCTATTCTTCCAATGTGCAGAGAAAAGAAAATGTGGGACACTCTGAGTGGTCTGCTAGAAAGTTGCTGTAGACCCTATGAAGTCCCACTCTTTATCTGACATTTTCTTTTCCCCAATTAAGAGGAAGCTGAAGAGAAAAACAAAAACCTCATTGGAGAAAAATGTCTACTTTGAGATAAATATTATATAATTCAGAATTAAAATGCTAAAAAGAGATAAAGGATTATCCCAAAATGATTAAGTGGTCTACTATGAAAAAAATATATAGAACAAAATCTCTAGAACACAGGATTTAGTTCTCTCCATTTCTACAACCCAAGACGAAGCCTCAGAAGGAAGAAAGCATAAAAGGAGGAAAAACTTCTGGACAATTTCAAAAGAAACAGTGAGGATAAATCAAGCTCACAATAGCTCTAGTAGGAATAGGGATTAAATTGGCACTAAAAGCGCTGTTGACAAAACTTGCGTTGTTTCCAATTCCAAATTTTAGTGCCTTTGGCCTTTCACCTATTTGTCTCATTTCATTTGTTCTTTTGCTAACGGTGAAAGGATTGCTTTTAACCTTAGGAGGAACTAAGATGTTATACTTGGATATTGGCAGGAAATACAAGCAATGCACCTTCCTCATCTGGATGGCGAGAGGTGCATTATTCCATAGGTCAGGCTTCCCTGTCCATAGTTCCTAAGTCAGCTACAACTGTAGCACATTTGCACTGTCAGACATTTCTTGGAGTTGGAATGCTTCCAAAGACCCAGTGCTATATCCACAGATGGCACCTAGGACAGAATTATTCTGAAACCTAAGGAGCACGCCACACCACAGTACGTGCTGACGATGACTCAGCTCATCTGAGACAGGCCTGCAGACTGAAGGGAGGCTGACTTTGAACAGCTTTCATTCCATTGTGGGCCGATTGCTAATTAAGCAAACCACAGAAGCTTATTGACAAGTGTGTTGGGGAAGAACAATTACTTAGGGTATGAATGGATTGGTAAATTTATTTATTAAATATTGTTTCAATAGTCAAGGAGATACATTTAGCATTGAAATGGGAAAAGATCAGCGAGAATCCGCTAGTAGTGGTGAGACAGAAATCAGTAAGGGTCACACAATTTAGAAAATGACAGTTTCCATTAATGAGGCAGAAATGTCTTCTGTGAGGAGTTGGGGGATTACCTTGAACTATGAGGATTTCGAATGTTCCAGGGAGGTGACGTTTGATCTGGGTCTTGAAGGACAGACAGGGTGAGACCATGTAGAAATGGAATAGGTATTGGCAATTCTGAGCTGAAAGAACCTCATGATAAAAGGTTAAATGGACAAGAATGCACAGAAAGGCATAATTCTGTTTGAGAAAACAATAGGGCACATGAAGGAGAATGAGGAGAAATAAGACTGAGAAAAGAGGACAGGTTCTTCTATTGATGGCCTCAGTGCCTGATTGTAGAGCATAATGATTAGACTTGGTTCTATGAATGATGGGGGTCCACTTAAAAGGCTTTGGCCGGAGGAGTGGTAGGATCAGACTAGACTTTCTAGTTAAGTCTGATCTAAAAATTTATCTGGGGGCAGCATTTTACAAGTAAGAGACAGGATTAGGGGAGATGGGACTAGTTGAGAGGATGGTGACACAGTATGAGACAGTAGAAGCTAGGGGGCTATGAGGAGGCAAGGGTCTCTACACAGGGCAGTGATCTTCTGGGCACTGTCCTATTAATACATCAGCTTCACAAACTAAATGTTATTTTAATATCTCAGTCTATATATTCTATCACTACTTGTTTATTAATCATTGCTAAGATAATAAGGGCTATTAATTGAACTTGGGAACATTGAATGCCTCCACTACACACATTTACATATAGTACTTCTACTAGTAATGACATAAGGCAGATACACCCTTGTTCCAGGGAACCCCAGAACAAAAATGCTGACATTATTGGACTGTGCTGCTCTGAATTGAGAGGTACATTGGCTGATTCTTTTTTTTCTTTCTTATTTTTATTTTTTTTGAAATGGGATCTCATGTAGTCCAGGCTGGTTTCAAACTCTTGGGGGCTCAAGCAATCCTCCTGCCTCAGCCTCTAAAGTAGCTGGGATTGCAGGTGCTTACCACTGCTTCTGGCTCAATTGGCTGATCCTTAGTCTTCTTTATAGTGCAATAGACTAGAGTTTATTTTTCTGTCCACTTGCTGTTAGGGTTGGCCGTATGACTTGCTTTTATTCATAAAACTAATGAATATTAGTGGTCATCAAGAAGGCAGAGGCCTTAACTGTGCCTGTGGGGTTTTGTTTTTTTTTTTTTTGCCGTGCCATTTGTATTCCTATGATAAGAGATTCTGCCCTGAGTAACTCTGGTTCCAGGACCAAAGAGAAAGTGAATTAATTTATATGGAGCAGATTTGACCCCAGACTCAACTTTAGAGCTGAGCACAGGCCACCTGCAACCTGGAACTGAGACCGGCAAGCCATGCTTTTATTACAAGCCACTGAATTTTGGATGGTTTGTTATACACAGACCACACTATCATGGTAATAGTGGACTAGTACACACACGAAAAACTTGTTTGAGATATCAAACTATAATGGAGCACGCTGCTTAATTCACAGCAAAAAGACGCATAGAAAAAGGAAAAGGAGAACATTATCATTAGACAATCTTGGCCAGAAGAGTCAAATGATTGAGGTGAAAGTACAATTATAGGAGTGAATAGGTGTTTGTGTGGTGCAGGACAAAGAAGTTGCTCCAATCCCCTCACTTTAGTGCTGACTATCATTGCTCTGTGCTTCTGCTTCTCTGACGGCAAAAAGGAAATGGAGGTGTGTGGGTCTTTGAGAAAAACAGAGAGGTCACTGTTAACGAGAAGGTTCTTTACCAAAAAGTATTATTGCCACACTACTATTTCCCTATTTCAGTGGTGGAAGAAAACAATGTAAAGAACTCATGACTGTTAAATATAGTCTGATACATCTGAAAAGACAGATATTTACTGTCTTGATATTTTGAAATTGCCTTTTTTTTACTTCATCAGACCTGGTGGTATTTGGTATTTTTAGCATCGTAAATCTGTCACCTTCCTCACGACTGCACATTTCCAGCCATCCAGACAGCTCTCCCCCATCAGCACCTGCTTCATCAGTCAGGCTGTGTCACAGCCCCTCTCTAACACACCTGTCATGAGAACAAATGTCGCTCTCACTTTCTTCTCTACATTGGAAACATATCTCACACACAAAAAGCTATTGCTCTAGAGAAAGAAAATGTTTTGTCTAAAGAAATACTGGGCCTGTAACCCCTTAGTAAGCAGTGAGATCCAGGCCCAGATCTACTTAATTAAAAATCAGTAACTGAATCCTGGATTATTTCCTGCTAATGATTAAGCGTCAGAGTGAAGCACAAGCCAGGATCAATCTGATAAAGAAAGAAAAAGAGGTTATTATCTAAGACGACACATCTTGAGAGCTTTAATGGGGTTGGATACATTTTTAATATCATTATTATGAGAACTGACATTTTTGTGGCTGACATTTTATCGAGGTCTTCTGGATAGCATCGCTACCCATCTCTGGACAACTACCACTTAGAAGGTGAACTGTTAGCCTCACAGATACAGATCAACCTGAATTCAGGCACTGTCCTGTTTCCCAGAGAGCCGTCTGTAGTTCCAGGCTGTGGCTGAAGAAAGCAGCAGTAAAGGGCAGGATACAAACGCATTTGAACCTGGTGCCTTGAGGAAAAGGGTACATCCTTTCAACCACATAGGGGTGCTGGGTTCAATCTACATAATCCTTTTCTGGAATAAACCTCACTATGGTTTTCAAAGTTACCATTCTGTAATTGCCATACAGAAGTATATTCATTTTAAAAATTCGACTAAGTCTCAGATGAAACTATTTTGTCTTTTTCTTTAAAAGTAAACACTTTTCATTATTCTACTCCTTAACTTCTAATGTGTACAATATTTTAGGCATAATGTTTATGTGTACAATAAAAAATCCAAATTGGTTTTTGTAACATGAAGCTTTTTTGTTTTGCTTTTAGTAACTTCAATCAATTAGACTTACTTTAGATAACCTAATTTGAGATCTGGCCTAATTTAACCACGAATTTGTATGTAAGTCTGGCAATACTGGGGAAGGATAAAACTAAAATGCTAAAAGAATGGTAATTTACTAAAGAAATTAGTAAATTTCTGCTGCTGCTGTAGTTACAGCACCTAGTCAGTAGCTACAGTCAGTATAAGGAACAGGATAAGGAGAATTTTGTTGTCACCTTTTAATTTATTTTGCATTAGTTAGCTACCACTGAAAACACCTTCTGTATCTATCATGAGTTTCGGATTCATGAGAATCAAGATTTTGAATAGAATTTCTTACACAGAATGATATGATCGCATCAACTGATGCTAAAAAGCATTTGACAAAATCTAACACATACTCATATTTGTGCTTAAAAACTCTGAGAAAAGTAAGAATAAAAGAAAAATCTCCCAACTTGATAAAAAGTTGAGAAATCTATAAACACTCATAGCCAACAGGATGCTGAATGGTGAAAAATGAAATACTTTTCCCTAAGATCAGGAATCAGGCAAGGATATTCGTGCCATGCCCCTCAGAGTCAGATCAGCATAGTATTAGAATTCTTGCCAGGATTAGGGAAGAAAAGAAATATACAGACTAGAAAGGAAGAAATAAAACCGCCACCACTTGCAGATGACATCATTACCCACTTAGAAAATCTCAGGAGATATAGAAAGACACTCTCAGAGTAAGTCTGTTCAATAAAAACTCGGGATAAGAGAATACCTATGAATTATAGGAGTGAATAGGTGTTTGTGTGGTGCAGGACAAAGAAGCTGGCACGTATACATTTAAAATTATTATATCTTCATGGTGGATTGACTCATGTCATTATGCTATGACCTTTTTTGGTGCTTCTAGTGATTGGATGTTTGTTAAGAAACTTTAATCCATAGGATTAGATGTTTGCAGCAGAGCAGACACAGTTTGAATTCCACAGAATTCACTAATTCTATAAATTCACTAATTTATACCACGTAAAATTCAGGATACATTAATGTGAAGAAACACTCGTTAAAGGAAGTATCATCTTACTCAACACTGATGATTGTGAAATCAAAAGTTACATAAAATTTGGGAAAGTTTCTGTAGATAAGATTGCCTGGGCGCCTTAGCTCAGCGGCTAGGCTCCAAGCCACCTACACCAGAGCTGGCGGGTTAGATCCCGGTCCGGGCCAGCTAAACAATGACAACTACAACCAAAAAATAGCTGGCCATTATGGCGGGTGCCTGTAGAAGGAGGCTGAGGCAAAAGAATCGCTTAAGCCCAAGGATTGGGGTTGCTGTGAGCTGTGACGCCATAGCACTCTACCGAGGGCAACATAGTGAGACTCAGTCTCAAAAAAAAAAAAGGAGAGAAAGAGTGCAAGATTAATAGAGATGGGCTATTTAGCAAACATAACACAGGTTCAACTACCAAAGATGTGGAATTTATAAATGAGAACAAGTATTTAATAGTCTTAAAAACAATTATTCAAATAAGGAAATGAATTATTTTATTGTTGTTGATATATTTGTCCATTGTACTACTGACATTTCAACTTGTATGACTCGAGGCGGTATTACTTGGTGAAGATAGGTATTAATTTCACATTTCTGCTCAAGACTTGCTAAGTGACCTCAATAAGCCACTTAATTTCTTTGTGACTTACTTCCCTGAGTTTTAAACTGAACTATCCGATAACCATATCAATCAGATTGTATTATAAAAATAAATGTCCAAATCCCTCCATTTTGTTAGACTCCTGTTGTAAGGAATGTTTTGAAGTTGGAGGCCTTTGTTTATGGATAAGGAATTCTAATATGAAAACTTATTACCCTTCCATTCCAATACAGTTAAACTTCACAAAACTGTCATGATTCCTTATCATTATGCCATGCAAAGCCAAGAAAACAGATGTGACATTTGCCCGTCAATAATGTTGCAAAGGTAATGGGCTTTCACTTCATATATGTATGCATGTGTATGTACATACACACTGTCTATATATATATATATGTTATTTATAAATGTTTACAGTATTATATTACAGAAATTATATTATAAATCTCATCTTTATTACATTGATAATATTCTTAAATTTTTAGCATTTGTTATTCATATAACTATTTAATAAATTATACGTGATAAAACATAAGATATACTTGTGTAAGTATATATGAAGATTGTTAATACTCATATAACATAAATATAAGTATACTATATCATAGTATTGTTAATATAGGTTATTAAAATGATTTTCCTTTCCTAATGGAAAGGAAGAGACAGTGACTGCTGTGGTTAGGTGGGATATTGACACAGTCATCGTATATTTGGGACTAGGGATACATTGGCAAGGCACTATTAAAAAGATACGAGTGGAGAGAGGCATCTTTACTCCCAGGTAAGAAAAGTTATTACTAGCCTTTCAGAAAACTCAACCCCTCTGGCTCTCTTTTCATCTCTGGGCATTTTTATCAATTGCCACAGAGGCAATGTTGGCTGATAAGGAAAATCGTGCATTTGGGAGAGGGTTAAACCTAGTTCAAAGCTTGGCTTTACCTCTTATAAACCCTTTGCCTGCAAATAAATTACTTAAGCTCTTAAATTCTTCCTTCCTCCTTTGTAAACTGGGGCAAATCCTGTCTCCCAGAGCGGTTATAAGGATTAGATGGAGTAACCTGCGTCAGGCAGCTCATGCTACGTCTGCACAGAGCACAGGGACAAAAGATTGTCATCACGTCCCGGGGACTCTGTGACAAGTGTTTGCCTACAAGTGAGCAGAAGGTTAACAAACTTTGCATATATTGGAACAAGGGAGAACACTGTCCCATAGCCCTAATACTCTTTCATTTCTGAACAATTCATTTATAACCATAGAATGTTTTTAAATTTTTATTGCTGACTAGTTATATTGTGCTTTTCTATTCCTGGGAACACCACACCGAAACCAAGGATGATGATTATTACGGGGAAATCTACGGCTGCGACTTAAACCCAAACATTTTGTGGCTTAGTTTATGCAGGGTAATTGCTTCCTAGCTCTTGTTCACATGAATATCTTTCAAAATATCATCTTATAATTTACCATTAACTCAATTTTATCACTTAGTTTGGTCTCCACAATATTGACTGCCTTTGTTTTCCCCAAGGAAGTCCCTGCCTTTCAAGACCAGAGTAATAATCTGGGGACAAAGGGCAGAAACTCTGATCTTGGGCTATGTGTATTAAAATCTTTTCCTTTCTTTTTGATGGTTTGGAATTTAACTACAGTCTACTTGCTTTTGTAAGATTTTGGCAAACTAAGCATTTGTTGGGTTATTTATCCCATTCCACATTCTCAGCTTAGTGAGAAACCTTTCACAGTAAAATCCACAAAGAATAACCTGCAGATAACCTTCCCTTTGGCCTCACCCCCCAAGGGACGTCTTTAATCACCAGTGAAAGTTTCAAGGCTTAAAAGGGGCGGAAATAGGTTTAGTCAAGTTTTCTTTAAATGGGTTTAGGGTTTCAGCTCATCCCATTCTCAGACTTCATCAGAGGGAGCAAAGGACATCAGGAAACCAGACAAAGAACATTCCTTGCTGGGTTTTGAGCAGTACCCCCAATTTCTAAACTGAGAGTTATCTGAGTGCCGATTTGTCAAATTATTCAAGTTCTAATTCAGCTATCCTATTGTGTTTGTACTGCGTTTATTCAAATTCTAATTCAGCTATCCTATTGCGTTTGTACTGCTAACAGTAATGTTATACATGGCATGTTATACAGGCTGCAAAGAGGCATCTAGACACACAATCTGTGCCTCTTTTTAATGGAATGTTTTAAAGCTTATTATTTTATTTTTATTAATTTATTGTTTAGCCATGGGATTTTAGAATTCCTCTCAATGATGAAACTTAACAACAAAACTGTGGAAATTAAAAATAACTAGAAGCTGAAGTCTAATTTGACATGTTAGATTTTCCTCTATTTGTTGTGACCCTATTTCCTTTCTTAGCCTTTCCTGTTTCCTTTTCCTTCTTTTTTTTCACAAGAGAACCTTTTCATCTCCCTCCACTTCCTCCTGCCACTCCCAACTGTTTTCCAGCAGTGTGTTTGAGAGACATTTTCCAGATCTTAAGGTAACAAGGAAAAATCCACAGACCAAACATGCATGTATCAAATATTAAGTCCAATCCAGTGTTTCTAATTCTATGAGGGTGAGTGACCTAATTTACTTCTCTGTGTAATAGCTTTACTCTGTGAGCCATGATTGAATTTGGAGAATGAAGTGAATTTAGATATAATCTAATGTATAAAATATGGTACATGTTATATTTCAAAATTCAATTTGGAAGTAGGCATACTTTATCCATTTATTCTCTAATTCATCCATATAGCCAGTAGTGTTGAGCTAAAATTACATGTTAGGGCTCTGCAAGGCTTAAGGATTTAATTAGAACTTAGCTTTGGTTTCAGATTTAGGTTAGAAGATGTACTTTTGAATTGGATGGTTAGATGTCAGTGCAAAGCAGGTAAGAAAGAACAAGAAATTCTTGCAGCATGAAGTGGTTCTGTTGAGAATGATGATGTCTGCTCTCCCTCTCAGCCACCCTTTACCTTGGAAATAGAGCAGAGAGGGTCTCAGAACCTTATAGAAACTTGAGACTTCAATCTTTCTAGTACAGAGAGTCTTTCTCTTTGGCAATTAAAGTGATTTACAGGAATTATCTCCTTCATCCCTAATACATTTTTAAGAGATAGACTATGGAAATATTTCAAATTGATATTTTGGGGGGTAAAAATTGAGTTCAGAAAAATTATAGGGCTTTTCTAGAGCCCTAGTACCTGGCAGTGACAAAATGAGTCAGTTGGATGGTGGCCACCCGCTTCCGGCCTCTAGTTCTTCTCATCTGGCTGTATTGCCACCTTTGTTGGACTGTGATTCATTCTGTCCTTGCTAGACATGTGCTTTCATGTTTTTGCCATTGTCTCATAGCAAAGGTCTCTGAGTCGGACCTCAGTGTCACCTGACTCATTCTCCATATGGCAGATAAGCAGGTGGAGGAAGACAGACAGTGACCTTGTCCTCGGCGTGTGTGCTGTGGACATCTGAGGGCTGGGAGCTCTGAGCTGTGTTTCCAGCTACTGTTGTCCCTTGTGCCTGACCTTGCTGTGTTTCTCAGGGACAGAGCCTTGCCCTCCTGAGATGTGCTGCCCTGGGTGTGTGCGAGGAGGGGGGTACACCTTCCTCTCTCCTTACCTACTCACTAACATAAATGCCCAGAAACCTCATGCCTGCTAGGGCCCAGTTCCATTACAGAGAGCATGTCCATTTCAGCCAGTGGCCCTCCAAACTGAACAGAACCAGTGGCCCTCCAAACTGCACGGCAGTGCAGAAGTCACTGACAAACTAATAAAAGTTAGGCACTTGGTCCAGGAAAATGTGCAAATTCACAGAGAATTTTGGAGTTTCACGATGCCTGAAGCCCATAGGATCATTTTGCTTGTTGCCGACTAGTCAGGATCAATTATTTATATAGTGCTGGAGCACGGCAGAACCAGGCAGATGAACTGGCCTTGCAGTTAGACAGCAGCTCCTGAGTACTGCTTGCCAAATTTGCTTTTTCCTTACCTTAAATTTTATTCGCATTCGTCTCCAACAGTAAAATTCCCATGAAAAAAGGGGAACCAATTTCACTACATATTTTGTCATTAGGAAGTGGGGGAGAGTTCCCTCAAATCTGCTCTGAATTAGTAGCAATACGAATATAAAAAACACACAAGGAGAAGTTAACCCCCAAATCACATAATTAAGTACTCTGGCTCCTTACTGACTTCTAAACAATTAAAGCAGATGTACAGCAAGTATTTCCAAGTGGATAATCTAAACAGCAAATTTGCAGAACTTTACTTAGTGTTTTAGTTATGATCTCAACAGAAATGTTGCAGACTAAAATGATCCCCTTCACATTAATTATTTACTCAGTGAAGACACTGTTTCCGTGCTGAACTGAGAGATTTGGATATGAAAATTCTGTGGTCCACAGAGTTTCTTTCCCTGTCTTTAGAGGAAAGGCAGGTGGTTTTCAATAGAGGAGAGAGAGGTGAATGGAGTACCCTCTTCGCCAAATCTAATTGTTTTTCTTCAGATCTACAACGACAAGATTCTATAAACCCTATAACCAAGGCTGTTCTTGTCATTTCTTCCTCTCTTCCTCACCACTAACAACAAAAGAACAAACAAAATTTAAGAGTCATACAGAATGATCAGCAAACTTACAGATGTGGTCTTGAAAGTTTTGTAAGACCTCTACAATACAAAATTATTTCATTTAAAAATCATCACAAACGTGTAGTTAAAATGACTCCTAAATATTTCCAAGGGGTCAATGGCATTTATGCAGATAAAAAGGAGATAAAAGTCACCCTCATGAAACACAGTGGTAGCACGACGCCGGCAAGTAATCAAATCCCATTTTTCTGTTCTCCGCTTAAACCTTCCCTCACGCTGTGGCCAGAGGAAAACAACACGTTACGGTGACAGTTTAGTGGCTCACATATGGACAATGCCCTGGACATGTTAAAATTTTTCCTTCTATAAAAGCATAGTGAGTCTAAAAGCATCTTTTGTGTAGCTCAGAAAAGTATAGTTAATGAAGCCAGGGAACCCAGCTAACTGGGGGAGATTTGTGCTGATAACAGCAGATAAGACAGCTTTAAGACAACTATTGCAATGGTCCTATGAGAAAATATTAGGAAGAAGAGAAACAACTTGAAAGCAGGGAGCAGAGCAAACGCCAACGTATGCCATTTGTTCTAAAGTCTGTGTAAAGATAAGAATGTATGGCTCAGTACCCGTAGCTCGGTGAGTAGGGCGCTGAACACATACACCAAAGCTGGCGGGTTCAAGCCTGGCCCAGGCCTACTAAACAGTAATGACAATTGCAACCAAAAAATAGCTGGGCATTGTGGCAGTTGCCTGTAGTCACAGCTACTCTGGAGGCTGAGGCAAGAGAATCACTTGGGAGCAAAAGTTTGAGGTTGCTATGAGCTGTGATGTATGGCACTCTACTGAGGGCAACATAGTGAGACTCTGTAAAAACAAAGAAGGAAAGAATATATACGCTCATTTGTGCAAACCCATCTCTAAAGGGGAGATTAATTTTTCTTTCAAAATCCCCTTCTGTGTTGCATGCAAACATAATTCTATTAAGGCAACACTCTCTGTCGGCCCATGAGACTTGCTTTCAAGTTATTGTTGGGACAGTAAGTAGGGTAGGTGGTTTTGGATACAATTTGCCCTGAAGTCTGCAGCTTATTGGGAAGCCTTCAAGACACAAATGTTGAAATGCTTCCTTCAAGAAATGCACACACAGAGAAAATCACATGCCAAGTGGAATGACTTTGCAGGGAAGCTCTGTTTTGTCAAAGAAATGAAGATAATCCATACTAGGGGATAGAGACGAAGAAAGTCTTCAAAAAGTAAAGTCACCCTTATTATTGTAGAAAATTGCCTGGGTCTTTCTGAGTTTTCACGCGATTTGTCTGGAGAGCTGTTAGTGTTTAGAACATCAGTTACATCTATATTCAAATGTAAGAATCCCAACACTTCCCAGAGTCAACTATGACTCATCTTAGACCATCTTACTGATGCTATTGGTATAAACAAGCAATTCATTATCTTTTATAGTAAATGATTCAGAGTTCTGAGTCAATTTCATATTAATAATTACTTCTCACATGCAGTGTTTGGTATTGATGATTCTTTCTCCAATGCAGGGGGAATAAACTGGGGCAGCATTTCCAATTTATATATATCAAATTCCAAACACTGCCTGCTCAGTGGGTTCTAACTTGTATCTCTGAATTTTCTACACTTCCCCCGTCTCTAGTTCCTCTGTGTCAGCTCAAGCCTTTGGCATTTCCCATTAGGGTTTCTAACAAGCTTCTTCCTTCTCAGGTTGTCAGGTGCTCAAGCCTTCCTTCATTCCACTACCAAAATGATCCTTTGACAGTCAAGTCTGTCCATGTGATTTTTACTTAAAACTCTCCAAGATCCTTCCCACTGTACACATGAAGTTAGCACAGGAAAAGGGGCCTTGCTCCTCGAGCTGACCCTTGGCTGGCTTTAGGCTCTACTTCTCCCAGTTGTCAGGTGATAAAATGAGCCCCAGGCCTCAGGTGAGGTTGTCATCTGGGCAGCTTTTGGCTTTGTATGCTAGGGAGGTATACATTCATTGAATGACACTCTTTTTAAATCAATAAATGGCATACATCATTTTTGAAACCAAGACTTTATGTGGCAAATTCCTGTAAGCTTAAATAAAAGCAACTATAGTCAGGTGGGGGGAAAGTAAACAGAGCAGAAAGGTAATAGGCATGAACAATATATCTCTACGTCCAGAATTCTTACCTAACGTCTGACGGAAAGAGATCTTCCAGCCTCTTGCTGTTTGAAATGAATCTGTCTTGAACACCAGGAGCAGAGTATTACTGCTGCTCTTAACATTCGGTGGGTTCTGGGAACCGCAGAATTTGCCAAGAAGGGGATCACTGGTGTTGGAACCGTCATAAATCTCCAGGTAGTCGTGGGAACAGGAGGTGGAGGGAACCACATCAAAATCATTGAATCTGTGAAATATACCCTGTTAATACCAAACATCTCCATTTGGACTTCCATTGTTAAAAAACAAAAAGAAAGCTCTCTGGCCCAGCAAAACTGAACAGCAGACAATCTGAGCTTCGCTTAATAGGAAATATTAGAAACGAGACATTACTTTGCTAATCGGTTCAAAAGTTTGGATGAAATCCTTTTTAGTAATTACAACACAGTATGCTCAAAACTGTGATCACAGCTGGGGATATCAGGATTTGTAGGACACAGTCCTACACTTGAAGTAGTTTAGAGTCTAGGACAGTTAAAGTCCATTTGAGATCAAGTTTGGACAAGCTGAACTAATATTTATTATGCCAGCAACCCTTTAGATTTTTACTATCATTAAAAACATAGCATTTCCTCTTCCCTTGTTATTTTACGAGGTGACGTGGCACCGGTGCTCTCGTCTTTGCTTGTGGGAAGCATGCTAGAGTGACAGGACAAGAAATACTGGCCTTAGAACCACAGCACCATCCTCGTTCTCATGGGCTCTTGTTTCCCTCTTTCAAAGCGGAGTTTATAGTAAGGTTACGTGAACCATATATGAAAACTAAAGCAGGCTATCTAGCATGCAGTAGAATGCTTGAAAAATGAAGTTTGATGATGATGATTTTGAAAAATGAGAATATGAAATAAATCATTTCTCAATAGAAAAGAACAAATAGGCTTGGCGCTTGTGGCTCAACGGGCTAAAGCACCAGCCACGTACACCTGAGCTGGTGGGTTCGAATCCAGCCCAGACTCACCAAACAACAATGACGGCTGCAACCAAAATATGGCCGGGCGTTGTGGTGGGCGCCTATAGTCCCAGCTACTTGGGAGGCGGAGGCAGGAGACTCGCTTGAGAAAATTGGAGGTTGAGAATTGGAGGTTGCTGTGAGCTGTGATGGCACAGCACTCTATCCAGGGTGACAGCTTGAGGCTCTGTCTCAAAAAAAAAAAAAAAAAAAGAAAAGAAAAGAACAAAGTTCTGCCGAGTCTCACTTGGTGCTCTAACAAGAAATTCCCAGTTAAGATGCTGTAGTCATCATGGGAAAGTCCCCACACGGTCCGAGCTCTCTGCCTTCCCAGCGCCTGCCCTTATTACACACTCTGAGGTTTGGCGTGGCTGTGGGACTTGTTTTGGCCAAGGAAATGCAAACAGATGGATACATATTATTCTCTGGAAGAGGTTTTAGAAACTAGAACCCTCTCTGCCACACATTGCCTTCCCTCTGCAGTGGTGATCATGGAATGAGCGCAGGTGAAGCCTGCAGCAGCCCAGGCCGCTGCGTGACCGTGATGAGCAGAGCGTCCGTGCTGGGCTGCAGGGAACATCCTGGTACAGATGAGACACTGGCTGAGTTAAGATGCTGTGCATTGCCCAAATCCTAACTGCCCTCTCTCGCCCCTCCTACCTTCTATGATGTCAAGGTGGGCCTGCCACTAGCAACCCATTCACAATGCTTTTTTTGCAATTGTTAGAAAATTATGACTGCTTTAGCTGGTGGAGTGCCTCTTTCCCCCTTCATCACTACTGGTTTCTGTGGAATGCAGCAGGCCCATTTCCCGGGCTAAACTATCATAGCAACCCCCCTCCTCCTTCCTCTAATTTCCTTACAGCCCACCAATTACAATCAGAGCTCTCTGTCAATAAAGGATTACCTTTTCTGTCAATAAAGCTGAAATGATTTTCATAAGAAAGCAAATTGTCACTTACTTGAGCTGTATCACTTTGTCATCCCTCACGATGATGGTGTACGAGCAGTGTATGTCATTTGGGTAGTCTGAATAGCGATAGGCAGGGCTCATGATGATTCCAGAGGTGAAGTTGAACACACCACCACAGGCTAGGACAGAAGGCAGAGTATGCAGAGAACAGTTGTCACTTGTAGCATGGAAAAATGATTTTGAGATAGATATTCCATACTACTGAACATTTTTTCCCTAAGAGATAATAATTATTAACTTCAACCTTTCTTCATTGTATTTACAAACAATTCTGATTTTTTTCCCATTGGGTGACAAGACAAGAGACAGCCAGGGAATTCCCACAGGGAAGAATGTTTTCAGGCACATTCTGAAGGGAATAAATCTGATTTCCAGTTTGGTTCCTTCTGTGGACTTAAATGGATAGCCCTTCAGTCCCACGGATCTGTAACTGGTCGTGACTAGTAAGGACAACACTTGCACGAATTGGTGTCATTGCTCCTTGGCAAGCACGAAGAGGGGAAGCTCACCCCCCGCCAGATGCCAGCAGGTAACAGCCCAGAACCCTGAGTTATGCTCATTAGTCAAGAAAACTATAGCCACAAAAAGATAATAAAGCCACACCATAAACCATATGAAATTATTGTTTTTGCTTGGGCTTATACATAAGGAAAATTGGATTGTGTCACCTAACAATCATGCTTACTGCAGTAAGGAAAGTCTGTATTTATTTATTTTTGTGATTCTAACATGAACATGGGGTTAGCTTTTTTTTTTTTTTTTGAGACAGAGTCTCAAGCTGGGTAGAGTGGCATGGCGTCATAGCTCACAGCAACCTCCAACTCCTGGGCTCAAGTGATTGTCTTGCCTCAGTTTTCTATTTTTAGTAGAGATGGGGCCTCGCTTTTGCTCAGGCTGGTCTTAAACCTGTGAGCTCAAGTAATCCACCTGCCTCAGCCTCCCAGAGTGCTAGGATACAGGTGTGAGCCACCATGCCCAGCCCAGGTTAGCATACTTTGATGGTATTTCTATGGCGTATGCACTATCACTGGATATGTTCTACTTCACATCTCTCAGAAATGAAAAACAAATTGTGGCTTCCATTTAAGGTTCTTTGTTTATTTATTGGTTTTTGTCTCAGCTGAGCCCACTTGGCGGGGAGAACTCTTGTGTTCGTGTCTATAAGTATTTATACGCGTAGACCCCTGGGTACATCTGCAGCAAATTGAATATCAGATTTGGGTAGCAATTACTCCCTTTTGCTTTCTACACAATTGTGTGGTCTCCAAGATCATCAAGGTCTTTTAAATAACTCCCACCTTTGTCCATCATCAGACTTTTAAGTCTTAATATCAACCACACTCTTCAAGGAAGACTCCCAGAGGAGTCTCAACCTTGCAAACTGTGTTTTAGAAAAGTAGGGGGTTAAGGAGAAGAAGAATGTAAAACAAAAGTTTCACTCTCCAGAGCAGCAGCTGCACCAAAAGAACACAACGAAACAATCACTATCTTCATTCAACAAAACCATGGAGGGGGGACCTTCACTGCTCAGCTGCATTCAGTTTGTGTCAGCAGAGCCACAAAACCATCTAATCACACTCTACAAATGGTGGGAGTTAGGATTCCGAGAGCATCTAATGTGAACAAATTAGGAAGGCCTTTTTCTTAAGTAAATTAGCATTTGGGGGTCTTCTCTGTGGATGGGAAAAGTAATTTATTTGCAGGGAAACCATTTCTACCTTTATCAATGGGTTTGGTTAACAAACAGAAAATGAAACCAAGAAAAAGTTGAAAAGATTTGTGTGCCCATTTGACTGAAGTCAGGATGACACGGGGAAAATATTGTCAGCAAACAAACCACACAGGAGGGAAAAAGGCTATTCAAAGCAGGGAAATGGGATGTAATTTTCGTGGTAGCCACAGAGATCTCTATCCAGTCCGTGACTTATCTTTTCTCTTTGCCTTTGATAAAGAAAATATGTAAATTAGAGCATAGCTGAATATCCCAATCTTTTCTTTTTCTTTAGAGCTTTTGCTTTTTACATTAAAAATATCCTTTTCTATTGGATCGTGAAGATATTCTCTTATATTCATTCTAAATTTATAAAATATTAATTTTCATATTAGCAAAGTGACTGGATAATTCTGGCCAAAAGTTACCTTTATGTTGGGTATGAATAACTAAGGCAGCAGAAATGTTCCTTTTTAACTTAAATTACGAAACAAACCTCAATTCGCCATTTGATTTTCAGTGTAGTTTTAGCCAAAGTTCATGAAAAAGGTCCCTTTTTGTTTTTTGAGGGAAAACGCCCAAGTGTTTTTGTATCATGCACCTAATTGACAATTTTTTTTCCTTAAGTCTCTGAATTTTCAAGTTGGTGACGTATGAAAACTTTGTGTAAATTACTCAAGGAAGAAAATGCCAAACCCCATCATTGCGTCTACTCACAGGTTATCCTATAGGAAAACCTGAATCCGTCATCTGTGATTTGTGCATTGGAGTAGAAGTTAAGGAGCACTGGCCCAGCCATGGTGACAGGAGCCAACATCTCAGAACCACACACAGTCACCAACGGGGCGGACGTCAGGCTGGAACCCCTGATAATATGCACGCCGTCATTGTCACAGCTTCCTGTCACGGCCGAACGAGCTGTGCAAAGCACAGAACAACCAGCATTATGATCAGAAACAACGCCAACAATTAATGCTTAAACATAAACACAAAAATGCGATGACAATTTCCACCACTGTTATGAAAATCAAAATGAGAATCAACAGAAATTTGTTTCCTAAGGAAGAGATGCTTGTCTTGATTATGAAACAAGGGCAGGTGTGAGAAAACAGGTAAAACTTCACAACAGGCACATTCCACTTTGAAATAATTCAGAACGTTCTTCCTTTAATTCACTGAAGATGTTTGTTGCTGTTGCTTTTGTGAGTGGGGAGTTGAGTGGAGACCAGGGAAGCTTCTGGATACACTGCAGAGCGCAGGGCAGCTCCTGACTCCTGGCCCTCCCATACAAAGTACTGCCTGGCTCAAAAGCTCAATACAAAGCACTGCCCGGCTCAAAATCTCAATAACACTGCTCCTGAGAAAACTTGCTCCAAGCTTATATATAGGGAGAAAAACATAAACAAGAAACCAAAAGGACTTTTATAGTGTATCCAGTCATTTTATATAGGTGACTCTATACCGCCAAAATGTTAATTGGGATTGTACTGGGCACAACCTAATTTTTATTAGTATAAAATAATACACATTATGCATTTTTATGTGATCAAGTTCCAACTTACAGATACGCCATCCTATGTTCAATCAATCCCCTATTGCTTGATAATCCTATGTTCTCCACATTTTTTGGTGATGAAAAATATGTTGAAACAAACATTTCTATACATACATTATGAGGAAGTTTTCACTATTAAAATAAGTTTTATGTATTTGTTTATTTGAGACAGAGTCTCACTCTGTTGCCCTGAGTACACTGATGGAACCACTTTGAAGAATTGATTGACAGTTTCTTATAAAATTAGATCCATACCTAATATTTGAACCAGTAAATCCCACACCTAACTATACAGCTAAAAGAATCAAAAACATATGTTCACACAAAAACTGTACAGTTCTTCAAAGTGGTTCCATCAGTGTACAGTCTCACCAGGAATGCACGAGACTCCCAGCTGCTCTACATGCTTGTCAACACTTGGTATTGTCAGTCTTTTTAATTTTAGCCACTGTGGGGTGTGTGACATGATACCATACTGTGATATTTAATTTGCATTGCTCTGATGATTAGTGACATCGAGGATTTCCTCCATTCTCTTTTAGATGCAACAGCAAAACATTTTTATTTCATGTAGATGCTAATTCACCCTAGCATACAAAGGCAGCTACCCTTGGTGTAGTATAGATAAGAACAGAAACACAAGTAAAGCAAAAAAGACAACTTTCAGAACCGAAAAAGATATTTTCAGGGTGTCAATCTGACAAAGGGTTGATAACTAGAATCTATAGAGAACTCAAAATAATCAATAAAAAAGAGTAAACAATCCCATCTACCTCTGAGCAGGAGATATGAACAGAACCTTCTCTGATGAAGACAGACAAATGGCTAACAAACATTTGAAAAAATCCTGATCATCCCTGATCTCCAGAGAAATGCAAATCAAAACCACCCTGAGATATCAGCTAAACCCAGTAAGAATAGCCCACATTGCAAAGTCTCAAAGCTGCAGATGCTGGTGTGAATGTGGGGAGATGGGAACATTTTAACATTGCTAGTGGGACTGTAAACTAACACAACCTTTTGGGAGGAAGTATGAAGAATCCTCGAAGAACTCAAATTAGACCTCCCATTTGATCCTGCAATCCCATTACTGGGCATCTATCCAGAAGAAAAAGATCCTCTTATCATAAGAACATTTGCATTAGAGTATTTATCTCAGCTCAATTTACAATCATCAAAATGTGGAAACAACCTAAATGCCCACCAACCCAGGAATGGATTAATAGCTGTGGTATGTGTATACCATGGAATACTATTCAGCCACTAAAAAAGATGTAAATTTTACATTTTTTGTATTAACCTGGATCATGATGGAACACATTCTGCTTAGTAAAGTATCACAAGAATGGAAAATCAAGAACCCAAGGTATTCAATTCTAATATGAAGGCAGTAGAGGATCTAATAGAAGGTGGGGGGCAGGAGAATGAGGGAGTGGGTAGAGGGAGGGGGTAGGGGTCACTGTGTATGGCACACCTCTTGGGGGCGGGACACAATTGCAAGAGGTAGTTTACCTAACAAATTTAATCAGTGTAACCTAAGTCTTTGTATCCTCCATGAATCCCAAACAATAAAACGTAATAATAAAGAATAAAAATCAAGGAATTAACAGTAGGTTAGACATTACTGAAGAATTAAAATAGTAAACTTTAGGTCACAGCTAAAGGAGTTGTGAAATACAAAGAGAAAAGGAAGTTCAAAAATGAGCAGAATGGGTGATGCCTGTGGCTCAAGGAATAGGACCGAGGGTGGCAGGTTCAAACCCAGCCCCTGACAAAAAAGAAAATGAGAATATCAGTGAGATATGACATAACTGCGAGTGGCCTAATGTACATGTAATATGAATCCCTTAAGGGAGGAAGCAATAGGAAAAAAACCAAAAAAGAATAGAAACAGTAGAATACTTGATGCCCTAATTAAAAATCTAGATTAAAAGATCTAGGCACAAACAAAAAACAAAAAACAAAAAACAAAACCAAGATCTAGGCACACCCCTACCTTTGAGACCTTCAAGAAGTAAAAGGTATTACATTGTCCTTTTGTGTTTAAACATGGTTGAAGGCTATATAAGTTTCCTGCCATAGAAATTCCTAATCAACATGGTAACTGTCATATTTATAGTCATTTTTGTGATGATTATTTATACAGCCCCACCATCTTTCCAGATTGATTGATTATTCCATTGCATGATATCAGACCCAATCCAGGCCAATCAGATGAGCTCGAACTGTGACTGAGTCAATGGTAGGAGCCAAAGGTGTCAAAATCGGAAAATGTCAGACGTCATGTTCCCTAACACAAGAACAAAGCCAGCTGTCACACAAAAATCAGCAAAAAGGGGGAAGAAAGAGCATGTTGAAGGATTTTGCCCCTGATTTCTCTTGAAGTGCTTTCTTTGATGAGATAACCCATTATTTTTCTTATAATCTTTACTTTATAAATAAACTAACCTGAAGATAATCTACCGCTTAACTGAAAGAATCTTGATGAATACATTTTTTTTACATGTCTGTGCATTAAAGAGCTTCCCATTCTCCTCTAAGGCTATATTATCTTGAGAACATTGACACTCTTATCAGAAAATATCTATGCAATTTATTTTAAATCTTAGGTCATTTTAGAAACATATTTGGCTCCTTAGCTAAGTTTCCATCCAGCCTGAACAAATCTTGTATCAATTCAAGACATATTTATTAAATTAACATCAAAGAATTCTCTTATTTCAAAAGGTCTTGAATAGAAATGCTTCTAATTGGGCATAAATCTATAAGTTAAAAGTGTGAAAGACTTAACTTTGATGACCTTATCATGTAATTAGAAGCAATGTGATGTTGGAAAAATAGAACAAAGGGATTAAACTCAGATTCATGGTTTGAATACTGCCAAATTAGGTACCTTAATTATAACCTCAGAATTTGTGTTTAAGTCAGAAGCTCCAATGGAACTTAAAAACATCAAAGTAGATGAGTTTGAGAATAAAAATTATTATGTATTAGTTATAAAATATCTTTAACCATTATATATAATATGGCAAAACCAAAATCATAGAAAGAAGGGAAATATTACTAATGCTAGATTAAAATTCTAAACCAACATTTCATCAAAGGGGCTACTACATAAGTGTCCTTTAAGTATTAAAGAATTTTTAAGTTGTTGGCCTAATGATATAGATTTGATTATCACAGTGGTAGTTGCCATAGAAAATTCTGGAAAGACATGAAACATAAGGTGAAGTATGTCTTCTACTTGGTTATGCTTCCAAATCATTAATTAAAGGAACTGGTTGGATTACAAAAAGGTAATTTCATAAAATAGCAGTGGTATATTGAGATACAATCAAAACTCACTGTTTTTGAAAGGCTTATATATTCTGCATCTCTCAACCCAACAATCAGGAAGTTAGGTTGAGAGATGCAGAAATTGAGAGGATTTTAAGTATTGTGTAGATGGAAAATAGAATATCAAATAACGAACCCTTTTCAAGATTCAAGACAATCTGCTTGTTCTCAAAACCTGATTTAGTAAAATGTAAAAATTACATTTGGCAAGTTGCTTCATGGACTGAAAGATTCTTCTATCTTTTCTAGTACTCATTTCCAAATACCGTCCATAACAAATCAAATATCTGCATAATAAACTTGGTGAAGTCTAAGAACATATCAAGAATTAGCATGAACAAAATAATTTGCAAGAAAATGAGATAATAATGAACCTAAAGTCTCAGAACATATCAAGAATTAGTATGAACAAAATAATTTTCAAGAAAATGAGATAATAATAAGATCCTTAGTCATCAAGTAATTCATAAACGTGAATCTTATTTCCCAAGTTCCACACATCACATCATTGCATTAGATCAAAGATATCAGCCTGATTCTTCAATGTGAAGACACCAGTGACAAAGACCCCAGGCATCGGAAAGTAATTATATTACACACTTTTTCGTAATTATAGGAGGAAGCAATTACATATACAATTGAAATACACATGAAACTTTCAAGAAGGATACAGTTAAATGCAATTAGAGGTAACTGCCTTCTAGGAAGCAAAAGAACTTAGTCAAAGTTTGGGAAAGTTTTTCAAAGAGCAAGGCAGATATCAAGGTTGAGTTTATGGCTAAGAGATAGCAGCATTCCAGCAGATATACAAGAACTTGTCAGGAAGAGAAGCACCTAGAAATTGGATCATACTTTCTCCATGGACTGGAGTCCCTGTGCTGGGACAGGAAGTCGCAGTCATTCTTAATTCCATCTTCAATAAGTGATTTGATGCGTATTTACTGCTGCAATTGTGAAGACATACAACGATTCTCCATGATTTGTTTCACGACTGAAAAACCTGAAAAATCCATCCATCTGAAAAATTTGAGGCCGTGTTTATTGTTTCAAATGGGTAAGACTGTATGCAAAGCAGTGAGATTTAAGTTTTGTCGAATCTTTCTGGGCTTTATTACAGCGTACCATCTAATTCTGATTCCTGTCATGATTCCAAGAACTTGGAGAAAATTGAAAGTTAACTAAGGATTAGTAATTCAGTGAATAAAATAAACTTGTGGGATTCAGATTCATACTGCAATTTTGTTTTTAGAGTCATAGAGGAAGAAATGCCAAAGGTAACTGGAGATGAGGGGAAATTGTTTGGTCAGGATATTTCACTAGTGTAGATAAATTGAGTCTTTTCAGTAAAGAAGGAACAGGTTCTCGGGAGAGGCAGCAATGACTGAGATGTCCCTACCTTTGCACTCTGAGTGGCTAGGAGATGAGGCTCCTCAGAGGAGGCAAGATTCTATGGAGGGAGAAGCATGTGCTAGTTTAGAACTAAACTCCATGAAAGCTAAAGCCCTCATAACAAAGTAAGCTCAAGTGTAACACAGGCAGGCCAGAGGTCTCACAAAAACCAAACTGCCCCCTCTATTGCCCTACCAATTTGAATAAAATATCAATAGGAGCTATTTCAAAAGAACCACTGTTCCATTTTTTTCAAAGTAATGTGCAATGTGACATCATTCTGAGTAGAAATAATTAAATGGTTAAGTGTTGAGTAATGCCCCCTTTAAAAAAAGTTTTTAAATTAAATAGTGGCTGGGTGCAGTGGCTGACTGCTGTAATTCCAGCACTCCAGGAGTCCAAGGAAGGAGGATTGCTTGAGCTCAGGAGTCTGAGATGAGTCTGAGTAAGAGTGACATCCCACCTCTACTGAAAATAGAAAAACCAGCCAAGAGTTAAGGTGGGCACCTATAGTCCCAGCTGCCCAGGGGGCTGAGGCAGGAGCATCTCTTGAGCCCAAGAGTTTGGGGTTGCTGTGAGCTATGGTGGCACTATGGCACTCTACCCAGGGCGACAGAGTGAGACTTTGTCTCAAATAGTAATAATAATAATAATAATAATTAATTAACTAGATGCAATATGAAATAAAGCAACCAACAAAATTCAATTATTGAGTTTCTGATGAGAAAAAAGGGCAAAAGGGAAAATCTAAAGCTAAACTTTCTTTACTTCTTCCTTTTAGCTTCTATTAGGGATAACCTGTAAATTAGAACTTCTAGTTAATCAAAGAGAATTCAGGCAAATGCCAGGTCGGACCTCCCAACCGACAGTGTTGGAAATCTAGCCCCAGCCCTCTTGGGGCCTGAGACCATCCAGGGGACAGTGAGCAAAGGTACCTGCCCCTTGAAGCTCTCCACAGTCTCAGTACCCTCCACCATCTGCATCTGAGAGGTGAGTTTACAGTTTATCTAGATGTAGGATTTTTCAATTAAGAATGTCTAAGCCTTTCACCAAGGTGAATCGAATCAGTGTGATTATTCAGTTTTAATGACAGAAAAATCAATTAGGAGGCATGGACTTGCCTTGGGCTACCAATCAGCTAAGTGCTGTATCTATGGAATGAAAAACTGGGCCGGAGATTTTTTAGTAGTTTGGGGGCACCTGTTTGGCCATTTGAATAAGGAGAAGACAAAAAAACATACTTTTTATGGACTGTTCAATAACTGGGAAAATGAAGTAAGTCTGTATTTACTAATACCTGAATCCAAAACAAATACAAACATTAGTCTGTAGTTCATGGAATGTCTAGTATCGGAAATGCAAAAATAATGAGAAAGAGACATTTAGACCAACACAAGACAACATATTTTGGAACAATTTCCTTTTGGTGAGTGGAAAGGAGGACACTGGGTGCTCATAATCTGAATGGCAAAGGGGTTCACTATCTGTGATTTGCCAGAATAGTAAAATTAAAACCTTCCCTAACCAGTGTTTAATAGACAAAATGTAGGGACAAGTGTATCTCCCCAGAGTACGTTGCAGCCTGAGTTAGCTCATCTTTTTGACCTAAGACACCTGAGCGTCTGCTGGTAGGCTGGGCTCAGAAATGCCTGGCCATCTGAACATCTCTTCGAAGCACTTCCTATCACCAACAGTGCTGAGAGAGGCCCAGGATCCTTCAGGAAAGCTATGACCTTGTTCTAGAGCGATTCTGTTTTATTACAAA
Organism: Arctocebus calabarensis; assembly: GCA_963573935.1. Taxonomy (NCBI): domain Eukaryota; kingdom Metazoa; phylum Chordata; class Mammalia; order Primates; family Lorisidae; genus Arctocebus; species Arctocebus calabarensis. The sequence goes on along the minus strand of CAUYON010024750.1, from coordinate 1,026 downwards.
GTGCTGCACATGTGACCCTCAGGCTCACTTTAGAAGGGCCGAGGAAAGATTATTTATACTGAGGCTAGAGAATCTCTAACTTGGTGATGATATCCAGTAAACATTAACATTGATATGATTAATGATAAGAATCTAATTATAAAATTAATGTGATTTATGTTGCTCTTTGGGGGAACCATCATTAGGCCAGAAATTACTCGCTAATACATCTATAGCCAGAAATTACTCACTTAGCAGTCTGAAAATGCTGAGTACTTATAATACTGGAAATGTCACAGGCATTATCAGAAGGATATCATCTTAGGGAAAAAATCAGTCTTCAGCTGGTTGAAAATTAGCAAATTCATTAGCAGAAGTAGAAATCACTTAACCTGGCATTATCTGACTCTTCTAACTATAGTGCCATTTTATGTATGTACATATGTACATATATGTATAATATGTGGCCAGGCACGGTAGCTCAATTTGGGAGGCTGAGCGGAGGGGCACTTGAGGTCAGGAGTTCAAGACCGGCCTGAGCAATACAATCTAAAAAAAATAGAAAATTAACTGAGCACTCTTGTGTGACCTGTTGTTTTGGCTATTGGGAAGGCTCACACGGAAAGATTATTTGAGCCCAGGAGTTTGAGGCTGCAGTGAGCTATGATGATGCCACTGCACTCTAGCCAGGGCTGGAGAGCAAGACCCTGTCTCCTCCTAGAATATGTATATGAATTATATAGGTATAGTAGGTTTGTGGGTGTGTATAGATACTTATATATACATATACATGAAACAAAGTGCTATATATAGAGAGCAAAGTGATTATTGGGAAGAAAGAATGAAGTGAGTTGAACAAAGTCATGTGGTTAGTTGTTGGTGGCTGACCCGCACTAAGACCCACCCTAATGGTGTACCGTCCCCACTCCACACACATAGATACCCGGAGTCTACCGTCCCCACTCCACACACATACATACCCGGAGTCTACCGTCCCCACTCCACACACATACATACTCAGAGTCTACCGTCCCCACTCCACACACA
>CAUYON010024749.1:0-21304 GCA_963573935.1 Arctocebus calabarensis | reverse complement strand
AAAACAGTCTTTGTGTTTGCCTCAGGGTTGCCCAAATCTATTGCTTTTTCTGTGAAGGCAAAAGCCAGTTTAACCCATTAGTGGCTTACTCAATTGAGAAGTACATGAGACATACATGTGGGGATTTCTAACCCCACAAGGTGCAATGTTATATCTATTGGTTCAGATCAAGAAACGAAGTACTGAATGTATCTCACTCAGAAAGGTAATTAGGTGTCCATAAAACCATTGGGCTACAGACATGGAAGTCAAGGGGAAATCAAGGTCAGCCACTGGACTAATGGCTTCAAGGTCATGTCTCTGCAGTTGGGATCCACATGTTAGGAAACTACTCCTGCTACTACAACCTCTCACCCCCAAAGCCATGAGTAGACGTGACGGAATCTGGAGTACAAAAGCCATGAGCACACCTGTGGAACTGCCTGCCACCAGGCCCCAAGAAGATAGCCTCTGCCTAACTTAAACCTTCCAAACCTTATTGGCAGAAGTGAAAATGTACTGGACAGAGCCCTAGCTGCAAGGGAGTCTGGGAAATGTATTTTTTAGCCTCTATGTTTTGAGGGAGAAAAATAAAATGCCATTAGATTGTGTGCTAAGTAGCAGATAATTTTCAGCTCATATATCTTAAAATATTTTCATACTGACTGCTGAAACCAGCATTGCAAGTGTGGTCAAAATATTAGATTATCACTGATTGACAAAATCATGCAAAATACAAAGAAGGACAAGACTAAAGATAAAGGCGTAAGCTTGAACAGATAATGGACGTATCTTTCTCTAATACTGGAAATAAAATAGAAGGGGTATAGTTTATAGGCTAAAGCCAAAAGAAGATAGGTGGAGGCTCAGTGCCTGTGGCTCAGCAGGCTAAGGCACCATCCATGTACACTTGAGCTGGCGGGTTCGAACCCAGCCCAGTTCCACCAAACAACAATGACAGCTGCAACGAAAAAATGGCCGGGCTTTGTGGCGGGCACCTGTAGTCCCAGCTACTTGGGAGGCAGAGGCAGGAGACTTGCTTGAGCCCAGGAATTGGAGGTTGCTGTGAGCTGTGATGCCACAGCCGTCTATCCAGGGTGACAGCTTGAGTCTCTGTCTCAAAAAAAAAAAAAGAATCCTATACTTGTCCTTAGTTCCAAAAGTTAATATTATTGTATTTGCCTTATGTGTCGCAAAGACAGAAGGTGTATAATTGGTGTATTCATCTGAGTTCTCCAGAGAAACAGAACCTATAGAATATAATTTATATATGTGTGTATGTGTGTGTGCGTGTGTGTACACACACATATTTATACCTAAACATGTACATACACACACATATACATTTACATACAGATGTACTATAACAAATTGGTGGCTTGGCAGCTCAGCACCCATAGTACAGTGGTTACGGCACCAGCCACATATACCAAGGCTGGTGGGTTCGAACCCAGCTTAGGCAAGCTAACCCAAAACGACAACTGCCATGTGTTGTGCTGGGCCCCTGTAGTCCCAGCTACTTGGGAGGCTGAGACAAGAGAATTTCTTGACCCCAAGAGTTTGAGTTTGCTGTAAGCTATGACTCCACGGCACTCCACTGAGGGCAACATAGTGAGGCTCTGTCTCAAAAAAAAAAAGAAAGAAATTGGTTCCATGATGATAGAGGCTTAAGTCCCAGGCTCACAGTCAGCAGGTTGGAAATGCAAGAGAGTAGATAATGTAAGGTCCAATCTAAGTCTGAGTTCAAATTTAAAGGTAGGAGAAGACCTAGGCCCAGCTCACAGACATTCAGGAAGAGAGAAAGAATTATTTCTTACTGAGCCTTTTATTCTCTTCAGGACTTTCAAAAGAACGGGATCCACACTGGAAAGGGCCGTTTACTCCATCTGCCAATTCAAATGGTAATTTCATTCAGAAACACACTCACAGACCACCCAGAAATCATGTTTAACCAAATACCTGGGCAGCCCCTGGCCCTGGCAAGCTGACGCATAAAATTAAGCACCACAATTTGTAACATCATTTTTCGAGAAGATTAAGTAGATTCATAATTAAAAATCAGAACACCAAATGCACACCTCCCAAATATCACAAGGTCAGTAATAGGAAAAGCATTTTTCTTTGATGTATGTTTATATGTGTGATAGTTTTTGTTTTATAGCTTCCTTTTTATCTGCATTTAGGCCTTGAAATAGGAGGAGGGACTCCTGTACAAACCTTTACTTGCTCATGAGCGTATCAACTTCTTTGGTCTCAAAGATTGTGGCAAAGTCAGCAAACAAGGAAAATTTAACTGGAAAAGCAAAGAGGGATAGAAAGTTTCCCTGATAACATTGCATCAGTTATCTGCTGCTATATAACAAATAACCCCCAAACTTAACAGCTTAAAATGGTAAACATGTGTTATCTCACACAGTTTCTGTGGGTCAAGAACTCATTTTAACTGAGTGGTTCTGGTTCGAGATCTTTCATGAGGTTGCTCATGAAAGAATTAGTCAGATGAAAGATTGGGGAAAGAAAGATACAAAGAAAGAGAGGGGAAGGAAGGACAGAAGGGAGGGAGGGAAGGAAAGAAAGAGGGAAAGAGGGAGGGAGCAAGGAACGGGAGAGAAAGGAGGGGGGAAGGGAAGGGAAGGAGTTATTACATGGGGCAAGGAAAGGAAAGGGGTTATTATTACCTGGGGCTGGAGAATTCACTAAGTGGCTCGCTCACCTGCCTGATGAGTCAGTGCTAGCTGTGAGTTCTTTTCCATATAGACCTCTTCATAGGAATGCTCGAGTGTTTTTTCCAAGTTGGCTGGAGTAAATAGATGGCTTTCTCCCAAAGCAAGTCATGCGAGAGAGATCCAACCATGTTTTTTTTTACTTTGCCTCCCTGCTCATACATTGTCATTTCACACTATCTTATTAATTACCCAGATTAGCCCCAGTCAGAAAGGGGGCCCAACTGTTAGGATGCAGGAATTACTGGAAGCCTTCTTGGAGATGACATATTTATATTTCCCTCACAACTTACAGAATATCCTGATCACTGGATTTTTAATTTATTAAATTCAAGAAGTTTGTAAGTTTAGCTCAGACAGAATTCTGACCAGCGTAATTCTTACCGAGACATCTATAAAATCAAATAAAAGGATCATTATGAAAAATTTACTCACATTTAAAGGGAAAGTAATAGAATAATTAATAGAATTTAATATATTTACCTTTCTCATTTCCTTATGATGTGATTAATTTAGAACCAAATATAAAAATCAAAAAGGTTATTATTATCATCATGGAAATTTCTTTTCTACAGAATTCAATATATTTTTTCTTCTTCATAATTAATGATAACAAAAGGTCAGGGTAAAAGAAAAAAATGCTATAAGGAAGCCAATAAAATAGGTGTTATTAATTTGAAATTATGACCCTAGAAAAATTTTAAGAATAAGCTTTTTTCAAAAGTCTAAACAAAGCTTTCAAAGACCTAATCATTATAATCGCTAAGGTTTATTTGCAGATTTTCACACTGTCTTTTTTTGTAGTAACTGTTTCAAGTCTTGACAAACCTAATCATCTGAGAAGTATTTGCTAATATCTTTCAGTCAACAAGGATTGCCAACCATGGCAGGTAAAATCCACTTTCTGCATCAGAACTGTTCTGTCTAATAGAGGGGGACAGGTGCACACAGAGAGTTCTTTGAAAACCCCTCCCACCATCCTTACCAGCAATAAAGCTTGTCTTGAATTTGTGGGTTTACTGTCCATGTTCATGGTCATGTGTGAGTCCTTCCAGCCATGGGCCTACTGCTCTTGACAGTCCACCTGGGTTGGCCTTAAATACTATAAGTTCTGTGGTTCCACTTCCTCTGGAACCCAGAGAAACCCACTCCTCCGGGTTTCAGCCCCTGCCCCCACATTCACTCAGAGTTCTCATTCCTCATATGCTTTAGCCCCATCAAGGCACAGACCCATCTTAGTTCAGCCCAGTCCCCATGGTATCCCAACATTCTGGCAATCTTCTGTGAAGGGGCAGGTAGTTGGCAACCTGTGTTACTCTGCATTATTAATAAAAGATCCTACTTCCAAGTCCCTTTAGCCCAAAGCACTAAAGACTTCTTCTCAGGGCTTTGCTATGTCATCCCTTCAGTCTCTGTCCCCTCAGCCCACCCTTTAGCCCTTTCCACCAGTCCCTTCCCATTGCAACTTCCACTTGAACATTAGCTAAAATCCCTTCCATGTCTCCTGCACCTGACTCACCGTGGGAGAGGCATAGTCTATATTTTTTGGAAAAGGTACCTATACTCACTCCTTTCACCCTCAATGACCTACCCATTATATTCTCATATTTACATCCAAAATTCCATGAAACTACAAAGACCATCACTGGTCTCCTTATTGTTGAATCTGATGGAAATATATTCCTCCCTGTCCAGTGGTTCTGTAGGCAATGCTTCCTCACCTCCACCACCCACTAGTCCCCTATTCTGGACTATATTTCCCAATGACCTATTGCAATGTTGAGATTTTGCCCGTATCATCTGGAGGGCTGTGGGGGATTTGGTTTATCTTCTGGATGCTAGGATGGAACATCAATCTTTTTCTTTTTAGGGACTCAGTACATTAATGACCCACAGCTCCAAGCAGCCATTGTGGCCCTTTGGGAATTTTAGCCTCTTTCCATGGGCAGGATGTGCTACTCTAGTCCCCAGTGTTGTGCCGTGACCTGGTTTTTTGTGTGACCCTGTGTCACATGAAAACATGTAAGATTCTATTCTCTATGGAAGTCAAGTTCCTGCTGCCACTTCCTTGCTCCTGAGCCTGGAGGCCAGTGGCTCTCTGGCATCAGCCCACCTCATGTGGGTTTGTATGTGGTCTGTGGAAATACCCACCTCCCTTTCCACCTGAGATTTGCCTTCTTAGTGTTATTCTTTTATATCTCATTGGCATTATTGTGTAATTCTATCCGAGAGGGTGTCAGAGCACCATGTCTAGTGGAGACATCTCCTAGCGATTCTTAACTTCTTGGGATGGTTGTGCAGATAAAGCCCTTTAAAGAAGGTGAAAATTGTTTCTGAACAATAGGGTTTCTACAAATGTGAGTCCGTGACAACAGGCATAAATATTCAAGGCAACAGTAAGACAGTTTATTGAAACACACGGGATGGTTTCCCTCCTTCCACACCTGGATCTAAGATCGAGGAGACTCTGGAGGAAGAGGCTGCCAACACTGAGAAGCTCCCACAGGATAGCTCGGAGACAGTGGTCATGGTCAATCCAGTGATAGGTATTTTCAAAGATCTTTACAAATAGTACCTCCTTTACTTCACCATCACTCTTCCCAGGCGACAGATCAGAACACAGAGTGTTCTTCCCATTTTATAAATGAGGCACAGAGCTGTGAATTAAGCAACTTGTTCAAGAGGACCCAGATAATGAGAATCAGACTGCCACAACGTGACTCCTAGCCCCCACAAGACAGTGCTTCGACAGCAGGCAGGAGTAGGCCTGGGGTAACCCAGGGTAGGGAAGGAAACTCACCACTTTATTTACAAAGAGCCTTTTCAATTAGCCTCTTTTCTTAAAATATCACTGGGTGCTTGGTAGATACAGAATCTGCTTACTCTGCAAGTTTTATATCGGAGGAGAAGGTAGGGTTGATGGTGACTCTGTAGTAATAGGGATGAAAAGAGTTTCCTTTGTTTCTAATAATCTGCTAATTTGTTCAAGTACAGATAATTGAGTCGACCATTCTCATTTGCCCAAATGCCTATAAAACATCCTATTGATGCTTGCAAGCAGAAAAGAGAATTCACTATTGAAACATAAAGGGTTCTGTCTCCCACTTAAAGAACAAAAGCCTGTGGTGTAGTGCAGGGGGAAGGAAAACCATGAAATGACACTTACTGTTTGAGCAACCATTCCAATTAAAAAGTACCCTGGGGATTGGCGCACATCTGGCCACCACACAGGGTGGAAATAAGACCTCTGCTGGGAGTGCCAGGAGAGTCTTTCGGGCAAGGCCTTCCCACAACCAGCTGAGCAGGTTTCCCTCACCTCTTTCAGAGTACAGCAGGAATTGAGGACGCTGAAAAACAGCGATCCCTCCTCACCAAGACCACCTAAACCACAGCAGCACCAGGGGCAGCTCCCGGGAAGGCAGCCCTCCTGGAGGTATGTCAGCTCTGGGCAGTGTGGGGACAGGGTTTAGAATCGCTTCAGCCATAGCCTGGGAGAGTACTTCAGTAGCCTGCCAGCCCAGTCATCATCGCCACTTTCCAGAGTGCCACACAGATGCACTCCTCTGTGGCATTCCTCTGTGCCACACATGGGATCACTGGACAAATTTTATGCTCGGGTATGAACAGAAAGAGCAGACTCTAAGGGAGGGAAGGACTCCATGCTGCGTTCAGCTTCCCAGCGAAGCTCAGTCCTCAGGTGAAGGACCACATCAAAGGCTTTCCAGCAAAGCTCATATGTGAAACCTTCATTTAATAACAGTACAAAATTGATGATATGATTGTATATCTGGAAAACACCAGGGATTCTACTACAAAACTTTTATAAGTGATCAAGGAATACAGCAGCGTCTCAGGCTACAAAATCAACACCCATAAATCTATAGCCTTTATATATACCAATAATATTCAAGCCGAAAAAGAGTCAAGGACTGAATCCCTTTCACAGTAGTACCAGAGAAGATGAAATATTTGGGAGTTTATCTAACAAAGGATGTGAAAGGTCTTTATAAAGAGAACTATGAAACTCTAAGAAAAGAAATAGCTGAACATGTCAACAAATGGAAAAACATACCATGCTCATGGCTGGGAAGAATTAACATTGTTAAAAGGTCCATACTACCCAAAGCAGTATACAATTTTAATGCAATTCCTATTAAAGCTCCATTGTCATATTTTAAGGAACTCAAAAAAATAATACTTTGTTTTATATGGAATCAGAAAAAAACCTTGAATAGCCAAGACATCACTCAGAAATAAAAACAGCATGAGGAATCACGCTACCAGACCTGAGACTGTACTATAAATCGATAGTAATCAAAACAGCATGGCACTGGCACAAAAACAGAGAGATAGATATATGGAATAGAATAGAGAACCAAGAGATGAACCCAGTTACTTACTGCTATTTGGTCTTTGACAAGCCAATTAAAAACATTCAGAGGGGAAAAGACTCCCTATTTAACAAATGGTGCTGGGTGAACTGGCTGGCGACCTGCAGAAGACTGAAACTGGACCCACACCTTTCACCATTAACTAAGATAGACTCTCATTGGATCAAAGATTTAAACTTAAGACATGAAACTAAAAAAATGCTAGAAGAAAGTGCAGGGAAAATTCTTAAAGGAATCAGCCTGGGTGAATTTTTTATGAGGAGGACTCCCCAGGCAATTGAAGCAGTATCAAAAATACACTACTGGGACCTGATCAAACTAAAAAGCTTCTGCACTGCTAAAGACTGTAACTGTAGCAGGCAGACAGCTCTCAGATTGGGAGAAAATATTTGCAGGTAATTCCTCCGACAAAGGTTTAATAACAAGAATCCACAGAGAACTCAAATGTACTAGCAACAAAAGAACAAGTGATCCCATCTCAGGGTGGGAAAAAGACTTGAAGAGAAACTTCTCTAAGAAAGACAGGTGCAAGGCCTACAAGTATATGAAAAAATGCTCATCATCCTTAATCATCAGAGAAATACAAATCAAAACTACCTTGAGATATCATCTAACTCCAGTAAGATTAGCCCACATAACAAAATCCCAAAACCAGAGATGCTGGCATGGATGCAGAGAAAAGGGAACACTTCTACATTGCTGGTGGGAATGCAAACTAATATACTCCTTTTGGAAGGATGTTTGGGGAATACTTAGAGATCTAAAAATAGATCTGCCATTCGATCCTATAATTCCTTTGCTAGGTATATATTCAGAAGACCAAAAATCACATCACAATAATGATATCTGTACCAGAATGTTTATTTCAGCCAAATTCATAATTGCTAAGTCATGGAAGAAGCCCAAGTGCCCATTGACCCACAAATGGATTAATAAATTGTGGTACATGTATACCATGGAATACTATGCAGCCTTGAAGAAAGATGGAGACTTAACCTCTTTCATGTTTACATGGATGGAGCTGGAATATATTCTTCTTAGCAAAATATCTCAAGAATGGAAGAAAAAGTATCCAATGTACTCAGCCCTACTATGAAGCTAATTTATAAGTTTCATATGAAGGCTATAATCCAATTATAGCACAAGAATATGGAGAAAGGGGCAAGGGAGGGGAGGGGAAGGAGGAGGGTGGATGGAGGGAGGGCAATTGGCGGGGCCACACCTACAGTATATCTTAGAAGGGTACAGGCAAAACTTACTAAATGCAGAATACAAATGTCTTCATACAATAACTAGTAAAGTGCCATGAAGGCTCTGTTAAACAGTTTGACGAAAATAGTTCAGATTGTATATGAAACCAGCACATTGTACCCCACAATTGCACTAATGTACACAGCTATGATTTAATAAAAAATAAATAAATAAATAAAACACTGTCTACTGGCCCTTCTCCTGTTTGTGACATGACCCCATTTCTATTAGGGACTGCAATTTTTCCCCCAGGGCCTTTGTCTTATTTTATGTGTCTCCATGGCTGGGTTGGGGAGGGGCAAAATCCTAATAAATACTTTATTATTATTATTGAGAACTGCAGTATGGACAATTAAATACTATCTTATACTGAGCTAAAATTTTTATCGTGTTCCAGTATTTTGTTGATGCTATCTGTCTAATTAAAATGATTGGTACCTTTTCTTCTTGGTTGTCCGACCTTAGTAAAACGCTTTATTTTTCTACAAACCCTCACCTCCCATACAGTCTTTCAGTCTTGCCCTGCCTAGAGCTAGAGTATTTTCTTTTAATCTTTTCCCCCTTGACTTCCTTTTCTTTTTCACTGCATAATATGTGATTGCCATAACCTTACATTGTTTGTCAGTAATAGAAAACCTGTCAATGAATGAGGTTGTCAGAGTTTTAGGATAACCTCCCCAGACCTATCCACTTGAAAAATCTGAACTTGGATGCTTTGGTGACCCCTCAATGTTAACATTTCCAAATCTTCACCTATTCTACCTCAAACCTTGTCTTCCTCCTGTGTTCCGCATTATACTGAATGGCTATTATCTGTGCCATTGCTCAAAGCAGAAAGAAAATGAACTCTGACACTTTTCTGTCTTCGACTCCCCAAATCCAATTCATCAATAATTCCTGTCAATTTTATCTTTTGACTATCCCTCAAATCCTTCCATCTCCACCATCACACAGTCTGATAATTTTGCCAAAGAAGCTACCAGAGTGTCTAGCTACACAAACATTTGTCCTCCTCCAAAGTATTTTCCATTTATATATATATTTTTTTTTATTAAATCATGGTTATGTACATAAATGCAATCATGGGATACAATGTGCTGGTTTTATATACAATTTGAAATATTTTCATTGAACTGGTTGATATAGCCTTCGTGGCATTTTCTTCGTTATTGTGTGGAGACATTTATATCCTACATTCAGTAAGTTTCACGTGTACCTTTCTGAGATGCACGGTAAGTGTAGACCCACCAAATACTCTCCCTCCGTCCATCCCCCCTACCTCCTTTGCCCCTTTCCACAGTTGTGCTGTAATTGGGTTATAATTTCACATGAAAGCTATAAATTATTTTAATAGTAAGGGCTGAGTACATTGGATACTTTTTCTTCCATTCTTGGGATACTTTGCTAAGAAGACTATTTTCCAGCTCCATTCATGTAAACATGAAAGAGGTAAAGTCTCCATCTTTCTTTAAGGCTGCACAATATTCAATGATGTACATATACCACAATTTATTAATCCTTTTTTGGGTCAATGGGCACTTGGGTTTTTTCCATGACTGAGCAATTATGAATTGGGCTGCAATAAGCATTCTGATACAGATATCTTTGTTATAATGTGATTTTTTTTGTCTTCTGGATATATACCTAGTAGAGGAATGGTAGGATCGAATGGCAGGTCTATTTTTAGAATTCTAAGTATTCTCCAGATATCTTTCCAAAAGGACCATACTAGTTTGCATTCCCACCAGCAATGTAGAAGAGTTCCCTTTTCTCCACATCCACAGCAACATTTCTGGCTTTGGGATTTTCTGATGTGGGCGAATCTTACCGAAGTTAGATGATATCTTACAGTAGGATTGATTTGCATTTCTCTGATGATTAAGGATGATGAGCATTTTTTCATATGTCTGTAGCCATACACCTGTCTTCTTCAGAGAAATTTCTCTTCAGGTCCCTTGCCCACCCTGAGATGGTATCACTTGTTCTTTTCTTGCTAATACATTTGAGTTCTCTGTGTATTGGGAAAACATACCATTCTCATGGCTGGGAAGAATCAACATTGTCAAAATGTCTGTACTACCCAAAGCAATATACAATTTTAATGCAATCCCTATTAAAGTTCCATTGTCATATTTTAAAGATCTCAAAAAAAATAATACTTCATTTTATACAGAATCAAAAAACCTTGAATAGCCAAGACACTACTCAAAAATAAAAATTTTAAAGAAAAGCAGGGGGAGTTATGCTTCCAGACCTCAGACTATACGATAAGTCGATAGTGATCAAAACAGCATGGTACTGGCACAACAACAGAGGGGTAGATGTATGGAATAGAATAGAGAACCAAGAGATGAACCCTTACCATTATTTGATCTTTGACAAGCCAATTAAAAACATTCAGTGGGGAAAAGACTCCCTATTTAACAAATGGTGCTGGGTGAACTAGCTGACGACCTGTAGAAGACTGAAACTGGACCCACACCTTTCACCATTAACTAAGATAAACTCTCACTGGATTAGAAATTTAAACTGAAGACATTAAACTATAAAAATTCTATAAGAAAGTGCAGGGAAAACTCTTGAAGGAATTAGTCTGGGGGAATATTTTATATTTTATTTTATTTTTTGCAATATTTTCTTATTGATTATACAAACTCTATACATGTGTATGTTAAGAATTCTATCACATGTTTTGGAAATAGTCTTTGATGCATTTATATTTTCACTTATTTGTTATTTTTATTGTGCACATTTTATAAGTTTTTGTGCAACATAATTTTCTATTTGATGGTCTCTGATTCGGTTTTTCTTCCAAAACCTACCATACTTGAAGATCTAAAAATATTCTCAATATGTACTTTGAAAACTTTTATGGTTCATTTTTATTTTTTACTTTTAACATCAACATTTATCTATCATTTATTTGGTAAATTATCTGATTTCCACAACTGGATAAAGGTCATTATAGTTGCCAAGCTATCATAGATTGCCACATCATTCATGTTATCCATTCCCAGCTTATTACGTTTTTGAGTGTTAATTAACCTCTCACTATATTTCATACATATACCAACAGCCCCCCAGTAACAGTAGTCTTAATAATAATAGGAATAGAAGATGTTATTATCGTATGAGCTAACATTTATATAATGTTCACCTTGTGTTAAACATTTTTAAGGGCTTTTCATGCATTAACTCTTTCAATCACAATAACTCAGTAAGGCAGTTACTAAATTAGACTTTATTACCCTCTATGAAGAATAAAGACTCCATCTCATTTATTTGAGTAATAAGGTCTTAATAGATTGAATCCATCCATAATATTGAACATTTTCTGTTAAGATAGAATATTGTGCATATTTCCCATTTGAAATGCAACTTCAGAATATCAAGTGACCTTAATGTATATTTTTGCATAAGACATTACTTGCTTCTCTGTTTATAGTCTAAAGCAATGCTTTAAGAATTCTTTAATGATTAAAGCGTGTTTCTGGATGCTGACAGAAATGTAGGTTACAGATTTGACGATTATATCAAGGTAAATAATATTCAATCGTGGACAGCTTCAGTGGAGAGTGATATTAGATTTGACCCTTTTGTAATATTGTTTGAGATTCACTGAGGGTACAAAGAATTAGGTTATACTGATTATATTTGTTCAGTAAATTCCCTCTTATAATTGTGTCCTGCCCCCCAAGAGGGGGTGTCACACACTGACTCCCCCAACCTCGTCCCCCCTGTCCTCTCCCTGCTCCCTTGTTCCCTTTTCCCCACCATGTCTTAGGTCATTTATTGTAGATTTGACCCTTAGTAAACACAAATAAAAGATGTTAGTAGGCAATAACAGAAATCCAAAGTACGGATTTCATATATAATAAAAATGGTATCACATTGACTATCTCATGGCTTCCATGTATATCTCAGGACGATGCCACAATAGCACCCCTAATTTAAAGGGAGCACCACTAAAATTTGTGTTATCCTGCTAAAGAGCAAGCAGATTCAGAAGAGATGAGGAGAGAGCATTTCCTGATCATTGTGCTTTTTACTCATTAGGAAGTTACTGTAAAAATCAATACAAAAAATCAATACATAAAAATAAATACAAAATAAGAGTTTATATTTCAGGTAATTTTAACTTCTAAATTTTACAAGACTCAAAAGAAAATGTATGCAGAGATCAAAATTAGTTCAACCATGTTTGCATGTTTCATGTAATTGTCATGCTCCTGTCTGTTCTCCTTTCCACTCCAAGTTTTAGTGCTGAATAATATAAAAAGACCTTACTCTGCCTGATTTCTCTTTAGTTTATCATGACGACATAAGGTAAAATGATTTGGAATCAATGAATAAGTTATTAGTCAAGGTCCTGCAATGGTTTCCATGAGAAGAGAATCTAATTGACATTTTGGTCAAAAATGCAGTCTGTGATGTTAATCTCTAACATTTTAGCAAGTACTGACATTTTTAATCTTTTTCTTTGGGTTCTATAGTTGTAGAACACTTTGATGAATAAAGTTCTTGTCACTGTAAATATCTGAATTAAAGCTACAGTGTATGAATACAATGATATTTATGTATTAGTAGTCTTTTCTATATAACGGCTTTAGAAATATATTAACGTAAGATTTTGCCTATGATTATCAACTTGATATACAAATGGATATTTAAGTAGTATCAGCCTAAAATAGTCAAAAATATTTGTAGTGACATTATACATTTTAACTAAGTTAACATTACATAATTCATCAGAGTATATAGCAGGTATTCAACAATATTAGCTAACAATATAAATAATATTAAAAAGAATGATCACTCAGATAATCTGAGCAGGAGAATAAGATGGAACTACTTCAGCGGCCGTGTGTAGGAAGGGTAGTAATCAGAAGTTAGAGAAGCAAGAACTTTAGCTGAAAGATTATTGGAGAAAGTTGTCCGTGAGTTGTGGAAGGGAGAGGTGATATTTGCAGAATCAAAATATAAGACCATCAGTAGTAAATCCAGAGCATAGCAGTAGCAAACTATCCCATAGATGTAAAGAAGTATATCGAGTTGTTCAAAATAAGTGAAGAAAGCAGTTATGGTCTGAATAGAAACCAGGCAGCACCTGTTGCTCAAAGGAGTAAGGTGCCGGCCCCATATGTCAGAGGTGGTGCGTTCAAACCCGGCCCCGGCCAAAAACTGCAAAAAAAAAAAAAAAAAAAAAAAAATTAAACTGAACTAAAAACTCTAAATGCGCAAACCCTAACCAACCTGAATATTACTTTATTACTTCTTCCTGGAACATCTATTAGGACTCTCCAGAAAACCTAATTTATGAAAACAGATGCTGACTCAGGTGCTTCATTCCGGTTTCTCAGGGTGGAAATCTATAACAGATTACTCTTTAGGTTGAGGTGTTCTTTCACCTGCTCTTCCAGGCAGGACAAGAACATAATTAGACTGTGTGATTTCCAAACTTGTTAGGTAACAAGGTTTTATTCCACAGTTATTTGTCAGAACCTCCTGAAGAACGATTTTTTTTTTTTTTACTGTTCTTCATGGTTTCTTGGGTGGCTTTCAATGTTGCTTTGTTTTAACAAATGGAAGTAATAAAACACGGTGGTGGAGATGTGTCACTAACACACACAAATGCTTTCCTGGGGCAACATGAAATATGCTGTCATTTAGATATGAAAGTTGTGAGTACAAACTCAGCACGACGACAGCCCACATCCAGGGGTTCTTGAAATAAAATTCCAAAGCAGAGCCTGAATTCACTTAAACTGTCAGGTCTCACAAAATTAAAATCTTTTTTGTGCCTCTAATCCTTCGCCTAAAGACAGATCCGTTATCTTAGTTTATCACTCATTGCAATGTAATTCAGTTCAACACAATTAGGACTTACAAATTATGGAAAAAATTCCTTTATAATTTTTCTAAGATAATGGGAATAACATGCACGTTGGTCAGGAGAACTCGTGAAAGCAACCCATGTAATAATAGGAATTGGAAAATAGTGATTAAGAGGATAGCCTTGAAACTGGGCAATATTGAGCTCTATCTCAACTTCTGTGTCTGACCAACTGAATGGCCTGAAATAGTTTATTAGTTTGTCTATTTTCCCAACTGGGAAAATAATAGTAATAGTGACCTCAATAATAGTAATAGTGACCTTTAATTAAATTAAAACACATATAAAATATTTAGCAATATGCTTGGCAATAATGGCTTCTTAAAAAGTTGATAACTATTACATTTTGTTTTTCTTTTAGTAAACAAAAGTGCTTTTGTTGCATATTCCCAACTATCTCTGCAAGCTACAATTCCATGCATTGTGGAAGAGGAATTAAAAGCACTGCCATCCAATTAGCCTTTCTGATGTCTGGTGGTGCAATTTGAGGGCTCTATTATATAGGAAACTGACACAAATTAGGAAATAGCCACGGTGTCATTATAAACATCCGATTTAGGCACCCGATGGGCTGGAATTAGAGTGAATTGCAGGGAGTCTGACAGTACAATTTGTACAAAAATACACTGAAGAGAATTTTTAATTAATTAATTTCTTAATTCCTATGTAAAGAAAAATATAGTAGTCAGTTTGTTCCTAGAAAGTGAATTATAATATTCAAACATGAATGTACTGTTAGCACCTGTTGAATTTCTTGTCATTACTGTATATATTTAAGGTGCACTTGAGGCACAGTAAAATGATTCCTACGGCCGGGCACAGGACCCTATCCATAACCCACACAGGTCCACACGTGTGCACCCAGCACCTACTGCAATCTTCTCCTTCAAAAATTCCTAGTATAGAAAACTAGAGTCCTGGGGAGCTTGTGATTTCTAGGCTTATTTACCCTACGTGACAGAAACTTTGCAGACTTTGACCCTCATCGTCCCATTTTCTTCACACTTTCAACCCTGATAACCGTGCTCTGTTTCTATGAATTTGAGTTCTATTTTTTTTTTTTTTGTTTTATATTCTACATATAAGTGAGCCCACACAGTACCTTTCTTTCTGTATTTGTACTTCACTTGCCATAACGTCTTCTAGGCCTGTCTCCATTGTTGCAAAAGCAGGGTCTCCTTTTCAAGACTGTATAATATTCTGTTCCTTCCCTCATCCATCCATAGACATTGATGTTGCTTCCATATCTCAGCTGCTGAATAATTCAGTGCACATAGATATTCAGATGTGTTCATGAGGTGGAAAATTCCTTTGGGTGTAATCCTAGAGAAAGGATTTCTGGGTAGTATGGTGGTTCTATTTTTAACTTCTTTAGGAATTTCAGTGGTGTTTTTCAAAATGGCTATGCTCATCTGCATTCACACTAATACTACAGAGGATTCCTTTATCTCCACACCTTTGACAACACTTTTGATCTCTTGTCTTTTTAGTAACAGCTGTACTGACTTATAGGCAGAGATAGCGGACTGTGGATTTGATTTGCATTTCCCCAGTGATTTGTGATGCTGAGCACCTTTTCATACACCTGCTGGACACTTTATTTCCTTTTTGGAGAAATGTCTATATAGCTCCTTGGCCCACTTTTTTCAGATTATTTGTTTATTTGCTATTTAGTTGTTTGAGTCCATTATATAGCTTGGATATTAATCCCTTATCTGATGTATCACTCTTAAATGTTTTTCTTAATCCATTGACTGCCTTCCCATTTCGTTAATTGATTCCTTTGATGTACAGAAGCTTTTAATTTAATGTAGTCTCACTTTTTTCATTTTGTTGACTGTGCTGGTGGTGAGATAATCACAAATTCTTTCCTAGACGATGATCAAGGAGTTTTTCCCCTCTGTTTTCTTCTCTGGCTTTTATGTCTTCAGTCTTGTGTTAGGTCTTCTAATACATTCTGAGTTGATTTTTATGCATGATATAAGATAAAGGTCCAGTTTCATTCTTTTGAATGCAGATATCCAGTTTTTTCTAACACTATTTATTAAAGAGACTATCCTTGCTTTATTGTTTCTTCTCGGCAGCCTCAATGAAAAATAGTTGGCTATATATGCTCCGATTTACTGCTAGGCTATCTCAGATATATATGTTTGTTTTCATCGTGACCCAATACTATTTGGATTGCTATTGCTTTGTAAATACATTTTCATATTATTTTTATTAAAAGAAGCTGGGGGGGTTGTTTTTTATTTTGTTATTTTATATTTCCTTTTATTTACTGTTTGGGATTCACTGAGGGTACAAAGAATTCAGTTACACTGCTTGCATTTGTTAGGTAAAGTCCCTCTTATAATTGTGTCCTGCCCCCAAGAGGCGTGTTATATACCGTGACCCCCCATCCTCCCTCCTTCCTCCCCTCTCCCCACTCCCTCATTCCCCTACCTCACCCCTTGTATTAGATCATCTACTGCCTTCATATTACAATTAAGTTCATTGGATTTTTGCTTCTCCATTTTTGTGTTGCTTTATAAGAAGAATGTGTTGCACCTCAATCCAGGTTAATATAAAAGATGTTAAGTCTCCATGTCTTTTAATGACTGAATAGTATTCCATAGTGTATATATACCACAGCTTGTTAATCCATTCCTGGACTGGTGGGCATTTAGGTTGCTTCCAAATTTTTGGCAATTGTAAACTGAGCTGCAATAAACAATCTAGTGCAAATGTCCTTATGATAAAAGGATTTTTTTTCTTCTGAGTAGATGCCCAGTAATGGGATTGTATGTCAAATGGAGGGTCTAATTTTAATTCTTTGAAGATTCTCTATACTTCCTTCTTAAAAGGTTGTATTAATTCGTCATCTCACCAACAGTGTGAAAGTGTTCCCTTCTCTCCACATCCATGCCAGCATCTATAGCTTTGAGACTTTGTGATGTGGGTCATTCTCTCTGAGGTTAGATGATATCTCAGGGTGGTTTTGATTTGCATTTCTCTGATGATTAGGAACAATGAGCATTTTTTTTATAAGTTTCTCAGCCATTCGTCTATCTTCTGAAGAGAAGGTTCTATTCATATCCTTTGCCTCATGATATGGAATTGTTGGTTCTTTTTTTGTTGATTAATTTGAGTTCTCTGAATATCCTAGTTATCAAGCTTTCCTCTGATTCATAATATGAAAATATCTTTTCCCATTCTTAAGGTTGTCTATTTGCTTTGGTTGTTTTCTCCTTAGCTATACAAAAGTTTTTCAGTTTAATTAAGTCCCATTTGTTTATTTTTGTTGGTGGTGCAATTGCCACAGAAGTCTTTTTCATAAAATGTTTCCGCAGGTCGATATTTTCAAGTATTTTTCCCACACTTTAAAAGAAGTTTTTTGAAAAAAAATTTAACAGATTTGTCAATTATATCTTGAGGATTTGTGTTTGCCACAGGGACCATATCCCCAGAGGTTGGGGTATGTTAGCCTGACCATGACCTAAGTGACAATTATTCCAAATAAAAATCACCCATATTCAGTCCTAGTATATAAATTCATTTATTTTTTGTAAGTTTAGAGCAAAGCTTCTGAAAGTTCAAATATTGTTTCATTTTAAAGTCTTAAACTGTTTTATCATAATTATACCATAAAAAGAAGCATACTAGTCTCCTTATAAAAAAAGTCCAATAATCAAGGAAATTTTTTGGTTTATGAAACAGTAGTTATTAGAGTTTC
The DNA here is from genome assembly GCA_963573935.1 of Arctocebus calabarensis. Classification (NCBI taxonomy): domain Eukaryota; kingdom Metazoa; phylum Chordata; class Mammalia; order Primates; family Lorisidae; genus Arctocebus; species Arctocebus calabarensis. Next base: position 3,355 of record CAUYON010024749.1, on the reverse strand, counting down.
ACATGCTATATCTTTTAAATAATAATAAACCATTCTTTTATAAACTAAAAACAAAGATTTACCTAAACTTCACCCTCTTATAATCTTTTCATTTAATGCTAAACCATATTACAAGGAACTTAAAGCAGTCATACAAAAGTAAAGGAATAAAAGGACCTTACAAGATTCATTTAAACATTATTTACTCTGCATATGCCCAAAGACAGCATATTTATTTTTCTCTTTACTTTGATTATTTTAATTTTTCTAGACATTATTTTATAAATAATAATTTTATACATTTTAATATTATGGATTAAGTATGAAAATTAAGGATGCAATTAAAAATTAATTATCCTGGCTCAGCACCTGTGGCTCAAGTGGCTAAGGTGCCAGCCATATACACCTGAGCTGGCGGGTTCGAATCCAGCCTGGGTCCACCAAACAACAATGATGGCTGCAACCAAAAAGAGCCAGGCATTGTGGTGGGCGCCTGTAGCCCCAGCAACTTGGGAGACGGAGGCGGAGAATCGCTTAATCCCAGGAGTTGGAGGTTGTTGTGAGCTGTGACTCCACAGCACTCTATCGAGGGTGACAGCTTGAGACTCTGTCTCAAAAAAATAATAATAATAATAATAATTATCCAGATGCCTCATTGAGTTGTTATAGATTAAATCACTAATAACTAAAATGTTCAGAACAGATGTGGAACATAGCCAAGTGCTCAGCAAATATTATCTGTATTTCACATATTCTCATATCACTCTTCTAATATATTGTAAACTGTCACCTTGGGTATGTAAAATGAAGTTACATTTAAATATGTACTAAATAGTAAAGACTATGTAAAATACTAGTCTTTGTTTTCAACCTCTTCACTTAACTTTTAGCTGTTGTGAAAACATTATTATTATTTTTTTTTGGCAGTTTTTGGCCAGGGCTGGGTTTGAACCTGCCACCTCCGGTATATGCCACCTCCTTTGAGCCATAGGCGCCACCCCAAAAACATTACTTTTTTTTTTTATGGCACTAAATACCTCCTTATGTTCTGTTCTAGTGTCAGTTTAAATTTTTCTAGAACTATGTTTTTAACTTTGTCAACACACCCTTAACATATTTAGAAAGTGTTATGCTTTATTTTTCTTCTATTTCTACATTTTCTATTTCTATGACCTACCCTACCCTATGGGTTGACTGACTGATATGTCGTATTTTCAGATTTGTACTTTGCTTCACTGAAGTGCTGTCAGAATTCACCAAACCCCAAGAAAAGAGCCAGTGTAATGCTGTGATACCTAAAGGACTTGTTCTTTGCCTACGACAGATGCAGACTGAATTAGAAATATTGACTAAGGGCCAAGGCAGTTCCATGAACATAAAAAATAGCTACAAGATTCTAAAATAGAACAGACACACGGAAGATGCAAAATGCTAGATTAAAAAAGACCAGATGAAGTTGTTTGAGTCGAGGCAATAAACATCTCTTCCACTACTATGCCAGGCGCTTTCAAGGAACGCTGCTAAACTTTAATTTAGACGTAGCTGAATTAAGAAAAACAATATAAGCCTCCAAGGAGGAACGGCAGAAAAAAAATTAACAAATATCTGTATATATTATTTTAAAATATACTGTCTTTTCTAAAGGTATTAATATCATGAGTAAGGTACGATAAGCAAATAGTTTTATCATACAAAAAGGACCTTTTATTCAGAAGAATTCATACTGAATTTGAAGATAACATTCAGATTTGTGGTAATTAAAGAAGAAAAGGTATGTAATTATTTGGATACCCGTATGCTATCATTAGTTAGTAGAACATAGAAATAAAGTATATTTAATGCCATGTCATGTATTATCTCCTTACCACTAAAAAGTGTTATTTAAACAATGATGCTTCTTAAAATCCATGGCATCTTTTATTTGGGACTATAAGGCAATTTGATCTTAATCCGTAAAAATGTCATTTTAGCAAGTTCATATGCTATGGGATAATTATACAAGAGTATGATTTAGGGTTTGTTACGTGCAGAAGTTTAATGTCACCTGTTATATTTACTAGCAATGTGGCTGATCACCACGAATAGCAGTTTCCTAAGAAAATAGGTATCTCAAGGTCTCTCTAAAAGAGTTACATGAAAATAAACTGAATAATAAGAGTATACATCCTTATTCCTCTGCCCGCCAGTCTCTCATTTATCCAATACTTTTGGAAGAAATTTCTTATAATGCTGGAAAAGGTTCACAGTCCTGATAACAGGAGGGTGGAGATGGCTGCTGAGTTATTTCTCTTCAAATTTCAGAGTCTGTTGCAGGCTTCTGATTAAAGGAGCTAATTTTGTTCTTTTTAAAATTGAGAGAAAAAAAAACTAGTATGGTTTTTCCCCGTGAGACCATCTCAGCAATAGCCTTTTAATTATCCTCTGTGGTAAAAATAACAAGCAACAAGATTTTAATTAAAAAGCCTCACTTTAGGGGATCACGTAAAAGGTAACATTAAACGGATTGCTTTAATTGACATGAAAAAATACAGTTTAAGGGCTGCTTTCATGTCCACAGTCTGTCCATACAACCTGGGGCTCTCACCTTTGGCTGGTGTGAACCCAGCTTCTCTGATGTACACCTGGGGCTCTCCTCTGTGGGTGGTGTGAACCCAGCTTCTCTGATGTACATCTGGGGCTCTCACCTGTGGGCAGTGTGGACCCAGCTTCTCTGACGTACACCTGGGGCTCTCCCCTGTGGGTGGTGTGAACCCAGCTTCTCTGATGTACACCTGGGGCTCTCACCTGTGGGCAGTGTGGACCCAGCTTCTCTGATGTACAATCTGGGCTCTCACCTGTGGGCGGTGTGGACCCAGCTTCTCTGATGTACACCTGGGGCTCTCACCTGTGGGCGGTGTGGACCCAGACCCAGCTTCTCTGATGCACACCTGGGGCTCTCACCTGTGGGTGATGTGAACCCAGCTTCTCTGATGTACACCTGGGGCTCTCCTCTGTGGGCGGTGTGGACCCAGCTTCTCTGACGTACATCTGGGGCTCTCACCTGTGGGCAGCGTGGACCCAGCTTCTCTGACGTACACCTGGGGCTCTCCCCTGTGGGTGGTGTGAACCCAGCTTCTCTGATGTACACCTGGGGCTCTCACCTGTGGGCGGTGTGGACCCAGCTTCTCTGATGTACACCTGGGGCTCTCCCCTGTGGGCGGTGTGGACCCAGCTTCTCTGACCTACACCTGGGGCTCTCACCTCAGGGTGGTGTGGACCCAGCTTCTCTGACCTACACCTGGGGCTCTCCCCTGTGGGCGGTGTGGACCCAGCTTCTCTGACCTACACCTGGGGCTCTCACCTCAGGGTGGTGTGGACCCAGCTTCTCTGACGTACA
>CAUYON010024748.1:0-20964 GCA_963573935.1 Arctocebus calabarensis | reverse complement strand
TGGCAGAAAGCTGACCATCCCACCAAGCTGTAGCCCATTGAAGTAAACAGATTTGCTACAATCATAGAGACACAGCCGGAATTTGCAGCCCTATAGTGAACAAACTGGATCGTTAAGCAGGCATTAGAAGTTGGTAACCTGCCCTTTAAAACTACTAATAACATGCTGATAAGACATTTTAAACACTCAATAAATAAAAGATATCATTAAACATGATTTGAATGTATTTATGTGTTCCAAAGCTCCGTGAAGTAAAAATGATTCATTTTTGTCAAGTGCTTTTAATCTTTGCGACTTCTGCCCTTTCTACATTTATTCCCCATTCATTTGAGAGAGACAGAAAGCATCCCCATTCTTATTCCTGAGAAGCATTCTCAGGGAGTGGGTTAACATATTCAAATAACATGTTAACAGGCTGAGGGGATGGGAGACTGAAGTAAAGTTCTTCGGAACTCTCAGGGTCAGCCAACTCCAGTGTACTTTAAGCAGCCATGATGTTTACTGGGCCTTGAGACAAGGGAATGTGTCTTGAACAAAATAACAGTCTACGCCCATACCACCCTGAATGCACCCGATCTTGTCTGAACAAATGACAGCCACACTGTCACATTGGTTTAGGTCCTGTGTTTGAGAGCACTCAAGGACAAAGTTCATTTTCCCAGTATGTCAGTAAGAGGAGTTTAGTGAGATGTTTAGCTGCCTTACTGTTAAAGACCCTTTCCTGAATATGTTGCAATTATACTCTAATCAGCCTCACTGTGCCTCCATCTCATTCACAAATTAAAACAACATTTTATGGGGTCCAGTTGACTTAAAATTGTTGTAATTATTGCTTCATTGATTGCAAACCAGGAACCACCCACTTCTCTTAAATACAGACAGCTGTGCCATCTGTTCCCCATGAATCATGTAAACAGAGAAGACTTGAGAGAAGGATTTAAACACTTTACAACCTGGTTCTGCCTTATTTCAAAAATGCAATCAACTGTCCGGAGACTTAACAGATGGAATGCTTAAGATGTGACCTGCCAACTTGATCCGCTCGTGTAACATAGAAAGTTCTGGTTAGAAAATGAGGTCAAAGTCTCCAACCTAGTCATATTTGTTTTTCCTGCTCATTTAATTAAGGTTTTGAAAAATTATACAGTAAACACATACACGGGAAATAAAAATTCAGGCAGTACAGAATGGTACAAAAGGACAAAAGGCTCCCTCCCTGCCCTTGCTCCCTTTAAACCTCTGACTTTTCTGTTTTTAGTACTCTTGATGTTAATTGCTTTACTCCAGTTTTTAGTTTATCAACTTGAATCTGTATTGAGACTTCCCACTAAGAAAGATGATGAATTTGGCTCCTTCCTCCTCTCTCAATGTGGCCACAGCCTAACTCATTAATCCTACCTCTCCTTCTTTCCCCTTTGAAATTTTTATTATAGTTTTTAATTTTTATGTTAGTTTGATTTAAACTTCAAATAACACACTTAATCATTGGCTTCTTCTAGATGTATCCACCACTTGGTTTTATTTTATTACATCTAAATGCAGTTAAATTTAATATTTTCCTGTTTATAGTTTATACTTTTGGTCTTGTTGAAGAAATCCTTCCCTGCTGAAAGATTATAAAAACATTCTCCTATATTTTATTTTAAAAAGTTTTCTCTTGGGCAGCGCCCATAGCTCAGTGGGTAGGGCACCAGCCACCTATACCAGAGCTGGCAGGTTGGAACCTGGCCTGGGCCAACTAAAACAACAATGACAACTGCAACAAAAAAAATAGCCAGGCATTGTGGCGGGCACCTGTAGTCCCAGCTACTTGAGAGACCGAGGCAAGAGAATTGCTCGAGCCCAAGAGTTTGAGGTTGCTGTGAGCTATGACGCCAGGCACTCTACCTCGGGCGACAGCTTGAGACTCTGTCTCAAAAACAAAAAAAAGTTTTGTCTTTTACCATAGTATACTTAAGTCCCTAACTCATCTGGGATTAACTGTTGTATATACTGAGAAATAGAGATCTAACTTCATTATTCCATATGGATAATCACTGGTTTCAGCACTGTTTATTAAACAGTCCAAGTTTGCGCCACCATTTTTATAATGCCACTTTTGTTATGCATCAAGTGTTGTATAATCTGTCTCCAGGATTGCTATTCTGTCCTCTTGGTCAATTTGTTTAAATTGAATTACATGCCTTGGGGTCACTGCACTCTGTACCTTGGTTTTCTTATCCTTAAACTGGGGGTAACAGTATCTTACCCTAACTACCTCAGAGATCTGGTGGGAAATCAAATGGAACAACCCATGTAAAAGCACTTTGAGAAATGGAAAGTGTTATTCCGATTATAGAACCATAACATGCTGGCATCAAAGTGACTTTATTTTTTTAATTTTTGAGACAGAGTCTCATTCTGTTGCCCTGGGTAGAGTTCCATGGCATCATAGCAACCTCAAACTCTTGGACTCAAGTGACCCTCCTGCCTCACCTTCTCAAGTAGCTGGGACTACAGGTGCCTGCCACAATGCCAGGCTATTTTTAGTAGAGATGGGGGGGTGGGGAAGTGTCCCTAGCTCTTGCTCAGGCTGGTCTCTAACTCCTGAGCTCAAGGGATCCACCACCTCAGCCTCCCAGAGCCCCAGACTGGTGGGATTACAGGCACAACCCACCACGCCCGGCCCCAAAGTGCCTTGAGATATCAATTTGTGAAGCCCGTTATAGGTACAGAAGAGGTTTTAGAGCAGGTGAGTGATCTGTTCACACAGAAGGCATCGTTATCATGCTCCTAGGGTATGCTCCCTGAAGCCTCAACATAAAGCAAAGGGCATTTTATCTGATCCCACTAAAAAACCAAGTCAAGGACTTAATCCTCTAGAACTGTCTGTTGGACACTGATCGTGTTTTCCCCAAAATGTGATGTAATTGCTAAAGTTTGATCTAATACTTCCTGTACCTCATGGCCTATTTCAAGGTTGAATGGTACAAATGCAATTTTGCATAGTCACCTCTTATTTAACATCACATATTGATATATATCACAGCCACTTAGCAAATGGCATCTACCCAGTTGGTACCTGTCACACAGCTATTATGTGTTAAATCTAAGGCACAGTTATGTGATTTATATTGCTACTTTATGTAAAACAAGAATGTCTATTTATAGAAACTAGCCCATCTGCAAATTGCCAAACACACCTGAACAGGAAGACCAAAGTTTAATTTAAACATTAAATAGCAATAAAGATAATTAGAAACTTTCATTTGCCTTGAGTTAGAAAAACATCTGTGTCAAAGACTGAACTTGGACAGATAGTCTACAAACAGGAAGTAACTATTAGGATATGATCAAGTGGAATTACAAAAGCATCATATTTTACTTTTTATTGTGAAATATATCATTTACACAAAAAGATGAAATATACCTACAGTTTAAGGATGAATAATAAAAAATAAAACAACCTCCCCTGTATCTTCCACCCAGGTGAAGCAATAGGATACTACCAATACTTTAGAGACCTTTAGTGGGTCCTCTATGGCACCTCCCTACTTCCAAAAGGAACCACAGGTCTGGCCCAGTGACTCACACCTGTAATCCTAGAACTCTCGGAGGCCAAGGCAGATGGTTTGCTTAAGCTCAGGAATTTGAGACCCGCCTGAGCAAGAGTGAGACCCCGTCTCTACTAAAAGCAGAATAACTACCTGGGCATTGTGGTGGGTGCTTATGGTCCCAGCTGGTGCCCTGATCACTGAGCTACAGGGGCCGAGCCCATGAGGACAATTATTAATATTCATATTACCTCAGAATATAGAAATCTAGAATAACAGGATTACAATGTCACATCAGAAAGCATGTAAGCATTCAAAGGTGAATAAAAAAAAGAGACAGATTACTAGAATGAAAACAAACAGGCATGGGCGGTGCCTGTGGCTCAGAGGAGTAGGGCACCGCCTCATATACCGGAGGTGGCAGGTTCAAACTCGGCCTTGGCCCAAAACAAAAAAACAAACAAAAAAAAGTAACCTAAAGAAAAAAGAATGCAACTGTGATGATGAAAGTGAAGGGGAGGTGGCTCGGCGCCTGTGGCTCAACCGGCTAAGGCGTCAGCCACGTACACCTGAGCTGGCGGATTCGAATCCAGCCCGGGCCGCCAAGCAACAATGACGGCTGCAACCAAAAAATGGCTGGGCGTTGTGGCAGGCACCTGTAATCCCAGCTACTTGGGAGGCGGAGGCAAGAGACTTGCTTGAGCCCAGGAACTGGAGGTTGCTGTGAGCTGTGAGCCATGCTGTGTCTATCCAGGGTGATAGCTTGAGGCTCTGACTCCCCCCCAAAAAAAAAAAAAGAAAGAAAGAAAGTGAAGGGGACGGTAAAAAAGATGTAAGGTAATGCTTAGCCAGTAAATAGAAGTTTAAATAAATCCGAGCTGTTTGAAAGTGATGGTGGTGTAGATCTGTGATATGAACAAGTTCACTGTATGTTATATATGGAAATAAATAAAGGTGATTAGAAACCTGTTTAAGTGAAGGGACAACAGTTGGTGTAAAAACTGTGTTTTGTGAGTGAAACGTGTTATAGAAATATAGACTTTGGGGAGTTGTTGGTGTATTAGGACATATCTCTCCTGAATGTCAAAGGTCCTCAACACACAAAAAGAAAAGAGCAGACGTTAACTATGCCAGAAATCTAATGATAATTCTTATTGATTAATAAGAACAGAGGCTATTTTGGTTATTTCTCAATACTATTTTGTGTTCCCTAAATGTATCTAGAAATGAAATGTCCTTTTATAATCAGAAACAAAAAACATGGAGTCAGCTACTGTGCATCACGGAAAGGAACATGAGTGAAAGGACTGTCCCTATGCAGCGTCAGAGGGAATGTAAATGACTGATCCCTTTTTGGAAATCAATCAACTGTATCAGTAAAACTTTTAAACTTGCATATATTCAACCCAACAATTCCACTTTTTGCACAGACATACATACGTATGAGGGCAATCATTGCAAAGTTATTATAATAGCAAAACGTGGAACAACACAATGTTTAATAATAGGATATCGGTTAAATAAATTAAGGAATATACATACTAAGGGACAAATGGAAGACACTTGAAAGAGCAAGACAAATATGTATGTGATAAAAAGGAAAGCTGCTCATACTGTGTGACAGAATGAAAAAAATTGCAGAACAATGTGTTTGTGTGATCTTATTACCTTTGTACACGCACATGCACACACACAATAGTACATGCGCATAGAAAAAGTCTAGAGGCAAAGAAACTAAACAGTTTTTCATTGTTTTTGGTTTTTGCAGGAGTGGTTTTGAATCCACCACCTCTGGCATATGGAGCGGGTGCTCTACTCCTTGAGCCACAGACACCACCCGAAACTGAACTGTTAACAGTGGTTACTTCTGTAAGAGATGAGAGGAAAGAGTGGACAGGACTTTCTCTTTGTATATTTCCATATTGCTCACCATTTTCTTTTTTAATCATAAGCATATATTATCTCATAAAAAAGTCTTTTAACCAGGGCAGTGCCTGTGGCTCACTGAGTAGGGCGCATATACCAAAAGTGGTGGGTTCTAACCCAGCCTCTGCAGAACTGCAAAACAACAAAAAAATAGCCGGGCGTTGTTGCAGGCACCTGTGGTCCCAGCTACTCGGGAGGCTGAGGCAAGAGAATCGCCTAAGCCCAGGAGTTGGAGGTTGCTGTGAGCTGTGTGACGCCATGGCACTCTACCGAGGGCGATAAAGTGAAACTCTGTCTCTACAAAAAAAAAAAAAAAGTCTTTTAACCAAAGCAAACATCTGACAAGAGAATGGATAAGTTATGGTATATCTATACAATAGAATGTTTAGGCAGTAAAAACGAAGCCCCACACATCACCATGAGTGAATCTCACAAATGTAATATTGAGAGGGGAAAATGTTTTGGAAAAATATACACAGTGTAAATCCATGTATATAAATATCAAAAATGTGCATAAACCCTAAACAACATTGTTTAGAGATACATACATGATGAAGAACAAGGGGATGACAAACACAAAATTCAAAATAATAGTTACTTCTGTAAAAAAGGTGCTTCAAGAATTTTTATTATTGGCCAAGTGCAGTGGCTCAACACCTGTAATCCTAGCACTCTGGGAGGCTGAGGCAGGTGGATTGCTTAAGTTCAGGAGTTCCAGACCAGCCTGAGCAAGAGTGGGACTCTGTCTCTAAAAACTAGCCAGGGCTCGGAGCCCATAGCACAGTGCTTATGGTGCCAGCCACATGCACCGAGGGTGGTGGGTTCAAACTCAGCCCTGGCTTGCTAAACAATAATGACAACTGCAACAACAACAACAAAAAATAGCCAGGCATTGTGGCAGATGTAGTCCCAGCTACTTGGGAGGCTGAGGCAAGAGAATCGCTTAAGCCCATGAGTTTGAGTTTGCTGTGAGCTGTGATGCCAGGCATTCTACCAAGGGTGATATCGTGAGACTCTGTCTCAAAAAAATAAAAAAAATAAAAACTAGCCAGGAGAGGCACCTGTGGCTCAGTGGGTAGGGCACCAGCCCCATATACAGAGGGTGGCAGGTTCAAACCAGGCCCCAGCCGAACTGCAACAAAAAAATAGTTGGCGTTGTGGTGGGCGCCTGTGGTCCCAGCTACTCGGGAGACTGAGGCAAGAGAATCGCCTAAGCCCAGGACTTGGAGGTTGCGGTGAGCTGTGTGATGCCACGGCACTCTACCAAGGGCGATAAAGTGAGACTCTGTCTCTACAAAGAAAAAAAAAGAAAAGAAAAAAAAGAAAAATGGAAAAAAAAAAAAAAGAAAAATGAAAACTAGCCGGGCATTGTGGCAAGCACCTATAGTCCCAGCTACTTGGGAGGCTGAGGCAGCAGGATCACTTGAGTCCAAGAGTTTGAGGTTACTGTGAGCAATGATGCCATAGCACTCCACCCAGGGCAAGAGAGTGAGACTGTGTCTTAAAAAAAATTGTTTTTTGAATTTTGATTATATTCTACTTCTTAGGCTGGATAGTGGATAAATGGGTAGTCATTTCATTATCGTTCCCTAAACAATATGCATATGTCCCAGACGCTCTTATATACACGACAGATTTCATACATACAAATTACATTATAGACTTAATAATCAGAAATTTAAACAAAAGGAAAAAAATTGATGTTATTTTGAAAAAATCATCAGACACACACACACACACAGGCAATCAGACAAACTAAGTCACACTGAAGTGTTAGAAGCTGATTGGAATTACCAAGTCTGACCTGAGAGGCAGATGCAGTTAAGCTGGACTGCTATTCAGGAGTGTCCAACCTTTTTCCTTTTCTGCTACACATTGGAAGAGTAAGAGTTATCTTGGGCCACATCTTAAATACACACACACTAACAAAAGCTGATGAGCAAAACAAACAAACAAACAAAAAGGTCCATGCATCCTTTTCCTTACATCTGCCACCACAGAGAAGAAAGGTCCTGGGTGGCGCCTGTGGCTCATCAAGTAGGGCGCCGGTCCCATATACGGAGGGTAATAGGTTCAAGCCCGGCCCCAGCCAAACTGCAAAAAAAAAAGGGGGCAGCACCTGTAGCTCAGCGAGTAGGGCGCCAGCCCCATATACCGAAGGTGGCGGGTTCAAAGCCAGCCTCGGCCAAACTGCAAAACAGAAAACTAGCCAGGCATTGTGTCGGGCGCCTGTAGTCCCAGCTACTCGGGAGGCTGAGGCAAGAGAATCGCCTAAGCCCAGGAGTTGGAGGTTGCTGTGAGCTGTGTGACGCCATGGCACTCTACCGAGGGCGACAAAGTGAGACTTTGTCTCTACAAAAAAAAGAAAAAAAAAATAGCTGGGCATTGTGGCGGGCGCCTGTAGTCCCAGCTACTTGGGAGGCTGAGGCAAGAGAATCGCCTAAGCCCAGGAGCTGGAGGTTGCTGTGAGCTGTGTGAGCCACGGCACTCTACCAAGGATGATAAAGTCAGACTCTGTCTCTACAGAAAACAAAAAAAAAAAAGAAAGACCCTCATAAAATCAGTATATGTGTGGCCCACAGGCCACAGGTTTAACACCCACCCTCCACAGAGAAGCAAACTTACCACCAAGGAATGAATGACATGTTAGATTTTAGACAACTAAAAATAAGAGGGGATAATTTCAGGTGAATGGGGTGAAAGTTATCCTGGTGTTCCCACATTACATCACAACACCTAGGGAGAAACACTTTCTCTCAAAAGGTTTATGGAGTCAACAACTACACTATAAAGGTGATCTTCAGGGTTAGTACCAGGAAGCCACTCTAAAGCCTGGTGCACTCACTTCCCTGTGTCTAGAAAGAGCTCCCAGAATGACCAGTAAAGTCTAATAACTTGGCTAAACTTCTCATTCCATTGAGCCCCAATATTTGAATCGGTAGCTCTCTAATGACATGTGAATTTTGACATGTACATTCTTAAATGCAATATTCCAACGTGGGTTCCTATTAATTACATTTGACCTAAACAATGTCAATCACCCCACCACCTTCACTCCTCCCACCACCAAAGAAGAGAAAATAGAAAAGAAAAAATAAGATTTGAATTTGCCTAGATATGCTGGAGTTATCGGAATGATGTTTTAAAAGCTTTGCTCCTTAATTGATACTTTCCCCCTAGTAATTAAAGGACGGCTATAAATAAGGATGAAGCCTTTTCTATTACTTGACAAGGAAGGGGTCAGGCTCTTAGTCTCATATTCATCAGCCTGAGATGGGAAGCAGCAGCACGATGGGGGAAACCCATCTGTCTTTATTAAGACTTGGCACAAAGGAGCACGGAAAAGAGAAGAGCTCATTTAGTAAATGGCAGCTCCCATTCTGCAAAGCGACAGGAAATTTACTGCCGTGTCAGCAAGAAAAAAAAATAATCCACTCAGAGAAAATCGTTATATTAGGAAGATTTAAAGAGAAAGAGCGTTTCAGGGGTATTAGAGAGATAAAAATTTCTACCCAATATATAGAACTAGAAAGAAAAAGTTCTTCTCCCAGCCATTGTTCATGTTGCCTTTTCCTCGTGTAAATCTCCCTCCTCTCTTAACCTATTCCTATCTTTTCCATTATTTAAGTCCAAAAACAAGCTCCAGCTTGACCTGGAGCCTTCCCTAATTTCAATCCAAACTAACTTCACTTTCTTGCTATCATATTTTCTAGCAGGCATAATTTAGCAATCTGATAATTCAGCATTTTACTATGTATTTTCACTCATTGCTTCTTGTACTGATGAGCTTTGCCCAACTGGATTTTTTCTTTTTTTTCTTGAGACAGAGCCTCAAGCTGTCATCTGGATAGAGTGCTGTGGCATCACAGCTCACAGTAACCTCCAATTCCTGGGCTCAAGTGAATCTCTTGCCTCGGCCTCCCAAGTAGCTGGGACTACAGGCGCCCACCACAATGCCCCGCCATTTTTTGGTTGCAGCCATCATTGTTGTTTGGCGGGCCCAGGCTGGATTCGAACCCGCCAGCTCAGGTGTACGTGGCTAGCACCTCAGCCCATTGAGCTAGAGGCGCCGAGCCTGCCCAACTGGATTTTAAGCTTTTTGTATGCAGAGACTGTGTCTTAAACACTCTAGGAGCCCCCCACCCCCCGCACCTGTCAGGGTTCTCGGCACATACTGTCTTCAACAAATGCTTATTCTCTGATTTTTTTTCTGATCTAAGTCCCATTATTATCCACAGTGACCATCTTCATTGGGCAAAAAGCTAACAAAACCCCAAAAGATTAATTTCTTCTTTTTTTTTTTTTTGAGACAGAGCCTCAAGCTGTCACCCTGGGTAGAGTGCTGGCATCACACTGGTGTAGGTGGCTGGTGCCTTAGCCCACTGAGCCACAGGCGCCGAGCCAAAAGATTAATTTCTTAAATAATTAGAAAATATTTACCAACGGAGTACATACACTGGGTCAAAACAGAGTACAGGAGGGCTTATGATGAAAAGCAAGATGCTTGTGCTCTGTCATAACACATTACATTATTTCTGCTCTCCAGGGCAACCTCTTTAACTTGTTTAGCTGTTTCTTCTTCCAGTTATTTCCTCCTCTCTCCACATAAAATGCCCAGGCCACTAGATCTTACTTATATCATTTCTTCTCCCCTTTCTCATTCATCTACTATAATTGTATAGTTATTTTGCTTCCTCTATCAGTTGCTCTGAATTTTACATATTATGGATGTAGTACTTTTATTACATATTCTTTCAGTTCTCTTATTTTAACCTCCCAGCTTTCTTCATTTATACTTTTCTTTTGCATTGTTTCTATAATCAAAGTGAAGTCTCTGCACTTCGTAGGTTAACCCAAAAGTTCAAATCAGTCCCTAGCGTTTACGTTATTGTGACTATGTCATTAGCATTCACTTCTGGTCCAAGAATTAGGCTCTAAATTAAATTATATTTTCTTTCTTTTTCAGATTTAAAATTTTTTGGACTTTCTAATAGCTTTTTTCTCCACCTTTCACTATTTGCCTGCATCATGCCCTCAGTTCTTTTTCTTTTTTCTAAGTCCTCATCGTAACAGGTGAAGCTTATGTTTTGTATGCCTTTGCTATCTTAGGATATAGAGGAACATGAGGACATAATCTGTATTCTATCTTTAACTTATTGAAACATATAACCTTATTTTGAATATAGATTGAGCTCTCGCTTTGCTATTCCTTCCATTTCTTCTGGGAGTAGAGCACTAAAGAGCATTGTACTCACTGCTGTAATAAAAGCCCATTTTAAAGCATGGATAACTGAAAAACGTTAGAACAGTAAACTATGTATTTCCTTCTTAAGCAGAATTTCTATGCATAGACCAGGAATATCTGATATATTAAGTGCAATTAATTAATTGGGCACCTACCTGTCTGTTCCCATGTGATAGTGGTTCTTAAACTGGGGAGCTTATTACAAAATACATATTCTTAGGCCTCACCTCTGCAGAAGGTTTGGGATAGGACCAAGATTCTATTTTGAAGGAGCTCCTTGGGTGAAAAGCATAACTTTGTTTAAAAACCACTGACTGGGCTCGGCACCTGTGGCTCAACGGGCTAAGGCACCAACCACGTACACCTGAGCTGGCAGGTTCAAATCCAGCCCAGGCCCGCCAAACAACAATGACAGCTGCAACCAAAAAAATGGCCAGGCGTTGTGGCGGGCGCCTGTGGTCCCAGCTACTTGGGAGGCGGAGGCAGGAGACTTGCTTGAGCCCAGGAGTTGCAGGTTGCTGTGAGCTGTGACGCCATGGCACTCTATCCAGGGTGACAGCTTGAGGCTCTGTCTCAAAAAAAAAATAAATAAATAAATAAATAAAGGGAGGCCCTTGTGGCTCAAGGAGTAGGGTGCTGGTCCCATGTGCCAGAGGTGGTGGATTCAAACCCAGCCCCGGCCAAAAATAAATAAACAAATAAATTAATTAAATTTAAAAAACTACTGACTGTGGGCTCGGCGCCTGTGGCTCAACAGGCTATGGAGCCAGCCACGTACACCTGAGCTGGCAGGTTTGAAACCAGCCCGGGCTCACCAAACATCAATGATGACTACAACCAAAAAATGGCCTGGTGTTGTGGTGGGCGCCTGTAGTCCCAGCTACTTAGGAGGCGGAGGCAAGAGACTAGCTTGAGCCCAGGAATTGGAGGTTGCTGTGAGCTGTGGTGCCACAGCACTCTATCCAGGGTGACAGCTTGAGGCTCTGTCTCAAAACAAACAAACAAACAAACAAAAAACCACTGACTGTGGCTTGGCACCTGTAGCTCAGTGTCTAGGGCACCAGCCACATATACTGGAGCTAGCAGGTTCGAATCCAGCCTGCCAAACAACAATGACAACTACAACTAAAAAATAGCTGGGTGTTGTGGTGAGTGCCTGTAGTCCCAGCTACTTGGAAGGTTGAGGCAAGAGAATCGCTTAAACCCAAGAGTTTGAAGTTGCTGTGAGCTGGGACGCCACAGCACTCTACCAAGGGGGACATAGTGAGACTCTGTCTCAAAAAAAAAAAACCACTGACTGTTGAAGGCCAACAAAAGCAAGGTTGGACCATTTCCATTTCCTCCTGCTCCTCATTTCAACTTCTATTCTTGCTGACTTCAAGAGTATATGGCAGGGGTGACACTGGTATCTCAGTGGGTAGGGCGTCAGCCACATATACTGAGGCTGGCAGGTTCGAACCCCGCTTGGGCCAGCTAAAATCAACAATAACAAGTGCAACAACAGCAACAAAAATAACCGGATGTTGTGGCTGGCACCTGTAGTCCCAGCTACTTGAGACTAAGGCAAGAGAATCTCCTAAGCCCAAGAGTTTGAGTTTGCTGTGAGCTGTGACACCACAGCACTCTACCAAGGGCAACATAGGGAGACTCTGTCTCAAAAAAAAAAAAAAAGACTATATAGCAGGCTTTAAGGTGAGTGTTCTACAGAGAGTAATTGCTACATGGCTAATCTAACTTGTCAAACCATGCTACCTCTATAAAAATGCACCAAGCAATCAAGGAAAAATTGACAGATTCAATCTGTGCTGAGTGAACTCACTTACCCAAGGGTCATCGATGTGAGTGATGCAAATGGGAACAGTATTTAGATCAATCATCATATATAGTCTAAGACACAAATCGCCATTCCTTATAAATGCCTAAATCTATAATGAAAAGGTAAGAAATTACATTATAGCAGTGCTACAGCATAGCTACCAAAAAAAAAAAGAAAACCTTTCTGTAAGGATGAAACAAGCAAACTCCTTGAATTTGAGCAATGTGTGCCATATTTTACTGGGGGCATAGAGTTACTTTTTAAAGGGAATGCTAGAGTTCTAATTTAGACAATCCAACATTATTGATCATTGATTCAGTGTCTCATTTTTAAGGTCTGTAAGCCCTTTTAGAACTTTGTCCTTTTCATTCCCAGAGAAATCAGAAGTGAGCCAAGTGGAGCTGCTGATTTGCAAATACTGGAAGAACACCTTAGATATATCTGCAGTACTAGGGCAGGAATATGACACAGTGGCAAAGAGCACAGGTTTGTGTCAGATATAACTGGGTTAACAGGCTAGGCACCATCACTTACTCATTGTGTGACTTTGAGTAAACACCTTCCCTAAGGCTCAGTTTTCCCCTTCTGCAGTTTCTAAAATAAATCAAGCTCTCCAAGCTTTGGTGCCTCTGTGCAGGCAGCTCCCTCTGCCTCAAATACCTTTCACCTCCTATAACTCTGACTCTTACTCATCATTGCCTCTTCCTAGAAGCCCTGGTTTCCCAGTCAGAGAATTCTCAAGTGCGGTAAACACATCTATATTCATAATAAAGATATGATAATTGGTAGTTTTAAAAAATGTGTTTCTTCCATAGGACCCAGCTAACTAGGTCATAGGTCAAGTCTGACCCATGGCCTCTTTTTGTATAGTCCTCAAGATATGAATGTTTTTTGCATTTTTAAAGAATTAGACGAAGAAGGAAGAGGAGGAGAGGCTGAGAGTGGATGCCTCACGCCTGTAATCCTAGCATTCTGGGAGGCTGAGGTGGGTGGATTGCCTAAGCTCAGGAGTTCGAGACCAGTCTGAGCAAGAGTGAAATCCCGCAAGCCCTCCATCTCTACTAAAAAGAAAAGAAAAGAAAAGAAAACTAGCCAGGCATTATAGTAGGCACCTGTAGTCCCAGCTTCTTGGGAAGCTAAGGCAAGAGAATGACTTGAGACCAAGGGTTTGAAGTTGCTGTGAGCTAAGATGCTATGACATTCTACCCAGGATGACAAAACGAGACTCTATCTCCAAAAGAGAAGGAGGAGGAGGAGGAAAGAAGAAGGTGCAACAGAGATAATATGTATCCCCCAAAGCCTAAAGTATTTACTGTCTGGACCTTTACAGAAAAAAAAAAAAAGTTGCTGACCTCTGCCATTTATCATAAACAATTTGGGGACAGGACTCTTTTTTTATTTCACTGTAGCACTGTATGTCCTACTCCCATCGCAATGCCTGGACATCATGGGCACTCAGATGCTTGTTAAGTGAAGTAATGAATGGTGGGGATAATCAGTATTTTTAAAGGCATAATCTATCATAGAATGAAAACACAAGGGAGGTGCCTGTGACTCAAATGAGTAGGGCACTGGCCCCATATAGCAGAGGTGGGAACCTGCCCTTGGCCAAAAACTACAAAAACAAACAAACAAACAAACAAAACAAACACAACTTTGTTTTCCAATGTCCCAACAAAATGTATCCCATTGACATAAGTTTTCCCTGACTCTAGATGGAGACTTGGATAGATGGCTTTTCTGCTCACTTCTTCAAAAATAAACAGTCCTAAGGAGACTCCAAGACACAAAACACAGAATTGATTCAGTAATTAGGATGTATTCAGTTCAAGATGTTAATCACATCTTCAGTCTTTACTCAAAGGAAAGGTTTCCTCTCCTCACCCCTATGCTAAGGCCTGTAGGGCTGGCTATCTGCCTTTAGAAAAGAAGAAATTATGGGTTTTCTTCTTTCTCTACTCACTTGTCAGTTTCTGTTTGGATTTTCACCAGGGTAGAAGCAGGAGTAGGGAAGAAAGGTAAGGGGATTGGTCATGTCTTTCCTGGTGAGATGGCTTGGCACTCTCTGAGTCTTTGGCTCTTCTGTGGTTTCTTCAATGCCTCCATCACTGGGGACCCTTCTCCTGTAATTTGTGAGACCTGGGCTGATGGATTTCTATTTAGGTTGGTAATTTACAGCTCCTTCCTCAGCTCCTAGAAATCCTGCATTTATCTCCAACTTCCTGTTGCTGGGGTCCTTCCATCCCTCTAGGTCAGTGGTTCTCAACCTTCCTAATGCCACGGCCCTTTAATACAGTTCCTCATGTTGTGGTGACCCCCAACCACAAAATTATTTTTGTTACTACTTCATAACTGTAATTTTGCTACTGTGCTGAATCATCATGTAAATATCTGATATGCAGGATGTATCTGCATTGTTACGAAGGGGTCGTGACCCATAGGTTGAAAACTGCTGCTCTAGGTGGTTCTATTGGACAGGGTCCAGAATGACTCCACTTGGCTCTCTCTCTTGCATGGCCCCCCTTTATTTCCCAGGAAACACTTAAAACCCCTTGCCCTGACAAACTCTGGGAATACAGGCCAATCCCAACATAGTCAACTCTGTTTTCCTGCCAAGGACCACATTAGCTTTCTCAGAATGGAGTTTAGCCCCAATCCCCTGCCTCTCCACTGCAGGGAATAAGTGTCAAGCTCTCTGAGTGGTTGGGTGAAATATCCTCTCACTTGGCTTAAGGTGGAAAATGTTGTATACCCCCAATCCCATTATTCCTGTGGAAGGTGAGTAGTAGAGTCTTACCCTCTTAGCCTGGCAACAGCTCTCTGCAAAGAAACGTTTTCACGGGTGGCACCTGTGGCTCAAAGGAGTACGGCGCCGGTCCCATATGCCAGAGGTGGCGGGTTCAAACCCAGCCCAGGCCAAGAACAGCAAAAAAAAAAAAAAAAAAAAAAAACAAAGAAACGTTTTCACAAATTTCTCTTTCCACGCTCATCAACAATCTGACATCTTTTTTATTTCATTGACTTTGTAAATTCTTTGTATGATGACCTAGCTTTGGAATTCCCATCTATTGTAGGACAACTATTATGTCTTCTTGGAAAATTGAATTTTAATATCATGTTAAATAAGGCTTATTTTTTTTTTGTAATTAGGTAACAAAAGGTAAACTACCCCTGGTGAAACCCTCAGTTAGATTTAAGTAGACTTATCTTCTTTTAACATCTAGAAATTTGAAAAACCATTAGCTTTTTTGTTTTCTGAGACAGAATGTCACTTTGTCACCCTTGGTAGTGTTCTGTGGCATCATAACTCACAGCAACCTCAAACTCTTGGGCTCAAACAATCCTTTTGGCTCAGTTTTTCATTTTTAGTAGAGATGGGGTCTCGCTCTTGCTCAGGCTAGTCTTGAACTTGTGAGCTCAAGCAATCCACCCACCTTGGCTCCCAGAGTGTTAGCATTATAGGCGTGAGCAGCCATGCCCAGCCAACATTAAAATTTATTGATTATCTATAATGCGTGCTTTAGAAATATTTTGCCATATAATCCCTCTTTTATAATTTTCCTACTTTTACAGATTTAAAAAAAAAAAAAAAGTCTCCAAGAAATTGACTCTCTTAAAGTAATCCAGAAAATACAGATCAAAGTCAAGACTAAATCGCAGGTCAACATGTCTTCAAAGTCCCTGGTCTTCCTGCTACACATGATGTTTCCCACAAAAATACCCCAAATGGCAGAAGAAAATGAACATGTATTCTGAGTGGCCCAAAGAGGCCCCACCACAAGTACATTTCTCTAAAGTCTCATACTTGATCATAAAAATGAATGCAAAATTTGCATCCTATTCTACATGTTCACTGTCATATAAACTCTTTAATATTACCACTTAAGGGCAGCGCCTGTGGCTCATCAAGTTAGGGCGCTGGCCCCATATACCAAGGGTGGTGGATTCAAACCCGGCCTCGGCTGAACTGAAAAACAGAAAAATAGCCAGGCGTTGTGGCAGGCGCCTGTGGTCCCAGCTACTCGGGAGGCTGAGGCAAGAGAATCGCCTAAGCCCAGGAGCTGGAGGTTGCTGTGAGCTGTGTGACGCCACGGCACTCTACCGAGGGTGATAAAGTGAGACTCAGTCTCTACAAAAAAAAAAAAAACGAGAAAAAGATTACCACTTAAGTATGTTGCCCCATCCAAAGATTCAAGCACAATCAATCCTCTAGGAAAATGCACTCTGTTTATCCTGTACTTTCATAAATCTCAAGCTTACTACTCTAGTTTGAGAAACCCTAGCATACTCTACCTGTTTGAGAAACAAAGGTAGTAGACCCTGCAGGGAAAGCATTAAGGATTTCAAGGGGAGCCTCCGCCCATCTATCAGAACCACCGGAATGAGGGAGATGGAAAGACATACTAAGATGTAAGAGTTACTAAGGTGGCTCGGCGCCTGTGGCTCAGCGGGCTAAGGCGCCAGCCACATACACCTGAGCTGGCGGGTTCGAATCCAGACCGGCCCGCCAAACAACAATGACGGCTGCAACCAAAAAATGGCTGGGCATTGTGGCGGGCGCCTATAGTCTCAGCTACTTGGGAGGCGGAGTCAGGAGACTCGCTTGAGCCCAGGAATTGGAGGTTGCTGTGAGCTGTGATGCCACTACGCTATATCCAGGGTGACAGCTTGAGGCTCTTTCTCAAAAAAAAAAAAAAAAAGAGTTGTTAAGGAGAATTTGGGAATAAAGAGAAATTCACTGCAGTAATTTTTTTGTTGTTGTTGTTGCAGTTTTTGGCCAGGGCCGGGTTTGAACCCGCCACCTCCGGTATATGGGGCCGGTGCCCTACTCCTTGAGCCACAGGCGCCGCCCATACTGCAGTAATTTCTTAAAGATTGGCATGAGATTATTATTAATACTGTTATTAATATGGACACCAAAATTGTTGGACGAACAATGCACTAACGATGGTATAATACTGGAGAGGTAACATGGGGACATTCAGCTGTTCTTAACCTGGAGCCTGTGGAGCATGAAAATTGTATGCCTATTTCTGAGCTAGGAGAAGATCCATAGCTTGCACTAGCTTCTCAATGGAATCCAAGACCCACAAAGGTTAAGAACCACGGTGACAGAGAAAAGAGCAGAGACCTTAAAATCACACTGCCTTGTTTTCAAATGGCAGCTCCAGGCTTTCTAAACTGCACAACATACTTTCCCTGTGAGCCTCAGGTTCCCCGTTCTTAAAATGAGGGTTATAATACCCCAATTACAGGGTTGTGAGGATTAAATGAAGTTCTTTAGGTTAAATGCTTGATACAGAGCAGGCCCTGAGGAAATGCTAATCTCCTTTCTCCTGCCACAATATATGAAAGTTGATAAGGGAATTTAAACTACAGGTGGATACATTATGTATAATGGAACAGACACATAGGATTCTAGATATGCCTTCTTCAAAGATGTTCTACCTAAATCTCGGGACCCCAACCAGAAACTCAGACTTATGTTAAATTTCCACAAACCGTGTATGTTAAGTGGGTGCCTAAAAAAGTTTCCCAGACCTAGCAACATACACCTGCATACATACTCTTTGTAAAAAGGAAATGATTTAAATACGACCACATCCTGGTAGGTATGTTTGGTTTCGATTCTAAGCATATATTAATGTAATACCTAGTAAAACCTCTTGAATGGAGCGGGAGAGCTGATCCTCTTAAATGGCCTATGAAGCAGCTTTTATAAAGATCGGGAGGCTCCGCCTAGATTTCATGATGAAGCCTCGAAGGGGTTAAAATGGAAAGCTTATACAAACTTCGCTTCTCGGCTTCTCTCTGATCTCCTCCCTCTCCGGCTCCACAGCGCTAAGGGAGAGTGGAGCTGAATCACAACCTTTCCCGCATACTCTAAACTGTTGCCTGTGAAAGAGGAACTGGGGATTTAACTAATTGAAGCCGCTTCCATTCAAGTATTCCAGACAGCACATCCACATCCAAACAGAGACTTCTCTTTGCTCTTTGCAGCGTGCAAGGAGCTGGCGTCTGAAACTGCTCTTCAGAACCGTAAGTGGCAACTGGCATTTTAAGTAACTAATAGAAGATGCTTTTCGGCTTTTCTGGAAGGGGTTAGGAAGATGAAAGAGAAAGCGTACTTTGGGTGAACATAGTCCTGCTTCTCTGGCAAAACAAGGCTTCCTTCTATTTTCCAGCTATGCCAGAGATGATCCCGAACAAGTTGCCTGTCGGTGCAAGCTTCAAAAGGGATTCTTAAATGGTCATTCCCATTCGTACTGTGAGCCAGAAGAGGTAAGCGAGATTTGGAAATACTACACTGTTATTCCCGGCGAAGTGAGCGGCATTATTTTATTTATCGGCAGGTGTGCAAAATAGGTACCATCTGCGGCAGAAGATGCAGCAACTCCCACTTGAGCAAGCTTATTACTTAATGGCTCCGGCCATTGAATAAGCACTTGCTGCTGGAATTGTTTTTAAATAAGCTGATGTCGAATTAGATTCGCTAACAGCTCTTACTAGTGTTGTCACCCTCTACCAGGCAGATAAATGCAAACAAAATGTGTTAACTCTTGAAAGCTGTTGCCATTGGTACTTTTAGCTTTCTTTTCTGAATTGTTCCACTGATTATCTGCCCTAGCTATTTGGTGCGATTTCAGCTCTGGAATTATATAGGCAGGTGCCATGCATAAAAATGTAAAACTGCCCAGTGGATTGTTCTCAGGACTTTATTGTGTTAAAGAAAATAAAACTACCTACCAAGAGAGGAGCACCTGAAGAACCAATACTGGGTTTAAGGTACCCTTATTTCTATATCTCCAGCACTTAAACCAGAGTGTCTTGAACTTGATTGGCATTCAATAAAGGTTTGCTGAATAAATCTCTATCTGATTTCGGAGGTCTGTGCAGAACTTCGTTTCTCCTGTTAGAAACAAGTTTCACCCAAGGAATCCCTCTTGGGGTTCATAGTCCCTACTCATTTTAAGGAGCAAAATTCATGATCTCGGAGAGTATGTTATTTTGCTGCTGCGAGATTATATATACCATGCTGATGTCAAACATTGGCATTTCAATGCTTGGCATTTAAAAAAATTTTTTTATTACAATGAGTTTTACTTACTGGGTTAATGACAAAACATGTAATCAGAAAACCAAAGGTGTATTCACATCACTTGAGTATTTGGATCCACATTAGAAGTAAAACAGATGTTCAATTTAATGTTGGACATGGGTCAATTATTAAATTAATCTGTTTCCCATCCCCCAAACTTCTCCCTCTTTCCTGTCTTCCTTCTTTCTCAGTATTTTCCGCTTCCCTTCCTTTTCTCCTTTTTTTTTTTTTTGGACATAGAGTCTCATTATGTCGCCTCGGTAGAGTGTCGTAGAGTCACAGCTCACAGCAACCTCATACTCTTGGGCTTAAGCAATTCTCTTGCCTCCGCCCCCCTAGTAGCTGGGTCTACAGGTGCCTACCAGAACGGCTGGTGATTTTTGTTATTGTTGTCATTGTTGTTTAGCTAGGCCCAGGCTGGGTTCGAACCCTCCAGCCCCGTGTATGTGGCCAACGCCCTAACCACTGAGCTATGGGCACTGAGCCCCTTTTCTCCCTCTTAATCACTCATTTCCTCCCACCTTTCCCCACATCCTTCAACCTCTTTACTCCTCACAATTTTTTCTTTCCCTCCTCTCCCCCTTCCTCTACTTCCTTTTCCTAATTCCTTACTCTTTCCCCCCATTCCTCACTCTCCTCCTTACCCCTCAGCACCTTTCAATCACTGGTACAAAGACTAGAAACGGACTTTTATTTTATGAGTTCTCCAGAAAGGACTGCAAAATACTAAAATAATTCTTTCTACAAAAATTGGGTTCTTCAGAATTAATAGAATGTCGGTTCCTTTTGCAATGGCATAGTGGTTTTTCTTTCCAAATGGTGCAGTTTTTAATGGAGCAATCATACTTATCTCTGCAACTCATTTATTTAGTTAGCCAAAAGAGCCATGGCAATCCTGTTCGGAAAGTTTTTATGAAAGGTACAGAATCAGAGTACCAAAGAAGATTCTATAATTCCTAACTTTTCATTTATTCATTTCAAAGTCCTTAATGGATTTAAGGAATTAAACTGATAGACCTATCTGAATTGACCAGGCTATTTGGTCTCCCACAGACCATAGAGGTTTTATGAAATATGTGATTTGTGGCTTGGTGCCTGTGGCTCAACAGGCTAAGGCGCCAGCCATGTATACCTGAGCTGGCGGGTTTGAATCCAGCCCGGACCCGCCAAACCACAATGATGGCTGCAACCAAAAAATGGCCGGGCATTGTGGCGGGTGCCTATAATCCCAGCTACTTGGGAGGTGGAGGCAAGAGACTCGCTTGAGCCCAGGAATTGGAGGTTGCTGTGAGCTGTGATGCCACGGCACTCTATCCAGGGTGACAGCTTGAGGCTCTGTCTCAAA